>JAQFZX010000150.1:0-86721 GCA_034682405.1 Hydroisotoma schaefferi
TTACCTATACAATGCACATACTAAATTTGGGGGATCTAGCTTAACCCATACTTGAGTTATCGTGCAACCAGACGGACAGACGGACACACGGACGCCGTGGTTACATAAGCCTTAGACAGGCTAAAAATGATGCTAGAATAAGCATCACCTAAAAATAAGACGTTGACTACAGTAAATTAACTCATGGAGAATTAATGTAAAGTAAATTTCAAGAAAGCCCCGAAACAATATTAGATTTGCAGCATAATTTACTTTCCCTCAAAATAACTGTAGAGGAAACGACCCACTTGCTCATGGAAAAAGTCGTCAGTCACCACATCGAAAATTGTTTTTGATTTCACGAAAGTTCCAGGGAATTTTTCCAATCTAATTTCTTCCTTCATGTTTCCACCATTCAGCCTGCCAGTCAGAGGAACAACATTCAACTACCAAAGCTGGCAGACTCATGATAGAACTAAAAAAAGGAAGCGGAAATTGATCCGCCTTCTTCTACTCCTCAGCATGCAGAAAAAAACGAGGAAAAAATCTTAATAGATCTCTCTCCTAAGAGAGTGAAAGCATTCAGCCCTTGTCTACTTCAACCGATTCGCGTCCAATCATTTAAAGCTTAAGGCAAACTTTCGTTGCAGGCTTTTAGTATTGATATATACATCTCTTGTAATATATTACGTCCTCCCTCAGAGGAAGAACTCTCCGAACAGAGAAACAGCGACAGGGACTTTACCCTCTGTTTAAGATCCTTTTTGAATTAATAGAGTTCCATTAGCATTGAATCTACCGTATCCTTCCCAACTCTCATGGTGCGTCCTCATCTCTCCCACCCCGGTTCAGAGCATTATTTTTAAAGCACTGGCAGAGCAATAAAAACCGTTAAATGCTGTACATAAAACGTGTAACTACCTTATTCCTGGCATATCTGACAATGAATCGCCTTCAGGTGTCAACCAAGAGATTGTCAAAGGTTGGGGTCCACGGCCTTGGCATGAGAGTTTGACTCCAAAGTCATTAGAAAAATATGTCTTCGGACTCGGTGTTGTCACTAACTCGGGACCCTCTAGTTCCAGTTTTGCCGATCGCTTGCACTCTGAAATTACGAATGTTAACATAGTGAAAGTTAGGTTTGGCTGGGCCCTTTAATTTTAATACTAGCGGAAACAGAGATAGCTAGCGTAATAAGTTTTCATTACCTGTCTGTATGCATTATCTACCAAATTTACAACAATTTTACTGTTCTAACTTCATTTATTAGGGACATTATGACTTCTGAGCTCTTCTGCTCTTTATTGGTAGAATTTTTATTTCCTTTAACAATATGTGCACTCTATTTCTATTACTTTCCTGCTTTGAATTTAAGGTTGGTTTGGATTAGTTTCATTTGTTTTTACAGTCTCTTTTGTCTTTCCTCCACAAATAAAATAAATAAAGCTAAACCTAGTTTAAATAACTTCATCGCGACTTCTCTACCACTAAAATTACCACTACTTCGTCACGACGTGTCTGCAAGCCTTTCTGTGGTTTCCGTCTAGTTTACAACAACTGCACGCATTTGGTTAAGAAAACTCAATGTAAAAGCGTGTGAAGGAATCTTTCACGACCACAACTTTCCCTATCTACAACCACAACTTTCTCCAGTACAATTGTATTCCTATAAGAAAGTATATTCTTATTTGTATAAGTGCAGACGTATAATGTGCTATTTGCATGCAAAGACATCTTTCTTATACGAATTATACTCTCTCGAGGACCATACGCAACGGGGGGAAATTTTTGAGTAGAAATGATAAGGTGCAATTTGTCGAATGATGCCATAAATTTTTCCTCTTTTTTTCACCCCTTAGCACTAACTTGTCTGTCGCAACCAAACAAACCCTTCTCTACAGTTTGTTCAACCAACTCACCAAACAACAAGGTTTCATCCAGACAATCTTACCAAGTTGAATCGATTCATTTAACACTGCAACTAGCGGAACAGAATGGTTGGAGAGAGAGAGTTCAAAAACGTTATGGGAAAGCATGACGTGATGATCATGATCATCCTCTCCTTGTGTCATGTTAAGTTGTTTGCCAAAACCACGCAATCAAGCGAACTCTTTCTTTCTTGTGATGTAGTGTCAACCCATATTTCATGCTTCGCAGAGATAACCGTTGATGAGAAAAATACTAAAATACCTATAAAATACACAGTACAGTGCAATTCAATCTTCAGTAGCGATGGATAGTGAATTTATGTTGAGTGTTGTGCCATACGTGTGAAATAATATCTGTTACAACAAAAACAAGCATTAGATAAAACAAGCTTTACTTGCTGAATCATTAGCCTTGTATAATAGCTAGGAAATATATTAAATTAAGCTGTGGTTTGTAGCAACATACACCATTTACTCGAATGGAGTTCCTGACCTGGTACTTATACACGGAGTAGAAGAACAAGCCCATCTGAATGATTAATCATGACATTTTCATCTTCAGAAGATATTATTTTCTCGGAATTACAGCTTTCTTACTCATCGTCAATAATAACAATATAAAAACTGAAAACTCTCTAGAGTCTAGGTACCTCTACTTCTACTACCATGTTAACTGGTGAGTGAGTACTTTAGTTGCTCTAGTGTAGTGGCAAGTTTCTTCCCTTTAAGTTTGGTACCCACTGTTTTAACTATTTCCTATTTGCAGACAGAGTAAAGATATTTCTTCAATTTAGGATAACATGCAAATGCAAAGAACCCTTATCTGAAGGATATGTTATCACTTTTGTGCTGCTGTATTCTTCGAGCTTCTAGTGTGAATTTCATGAATAAATACGAAGGTAATCGAGAGAAAGAATAGGAGCACGAGCAAGGCTGCCACACACAACCCAAGGAGGTTACGGTGAAATGTTATCATTATTATAGAATAAAAGTTTTCATGTTTTGCCCCACGGCTAACAGCCCTGTTGTTTTTATACAAAATATAGCATATACGGATCTCGATCTGTCTTATGAGACTGGAAGAATAAACGTAGAAAGTGTTATGTTCGTACCTTGTGATGTGACTGACGCATATATACCGATCACTAAAGTAGTAGTAGTAACCAAAGTGTGCATTTACGTGCACATTACATGATTATTTATTTTATTACTATGCTATAGTACATATTTGTAACTGGAGGAAACAAACGATGAAAAATTGTATATAATATGCTTCTGCTCTATAGTTGCATTTCACAGGAGGAGAAAGCTGACTTGCGGAAATAAATTTTACTTTATTTTTTTCTGTTACTCTCATCATCTCCTGAGAGACAGTCTTAGAAGGCCTCACTACCAGTTTGTACGTGCAAAAGGAGGAATGGGCACTTGGAAGGGCCATTTACATTTAATATTATGATGTAATGATCCTGCAGCTAGAAGAAGATGTATTTTATTTATTTTGTACTCTAACTTGGTAATAAGCGTTATACTTATTTGAAAAAATAAGTAATAACTGCGGGAAAGGGATTTCTATTAACAGATCTGCCTTCTACGAGCGAGGTAGCATAGAACAAGGAAATCAAATAACTTTCTACATATATGGGGAAAGTTTAACTACCAGGAAGGCAGGTGAAGCATTATTAGAAGCACGAGGCCGTTAGGTTGGCATATCAGTTGTCATCCGTTTAATGGTCTTGCTAGTAGACGTTTTATTTCCTCAAGTTAAAATTATGTGGATCTTAGGCATGCATATGTATGTGAAGTAGATGGTTGTTATTCCCATAGTAAAAAGGATGCGTCCCTTCTGGTCCTTGTAAAATAAAGGTTGGAGGATGTGTGAAATTCTACCAAGTGGGGATTTAGTCACGATCGCAAACCTTTTTCATGGCTTTAAAATTCGAGGTGACTGCAAGGTAAACGAAAGACGTAAGGTCGGTGTAGGTCCCTCTTACAGATTGTAATGCCAGTGATATTAGTTTTGTATAGGAACAGCAGCATTTGATGCATGTGCTTATGATGGTAAAGCTGTTTGCCTATTGATCGTCAGTCATCTGCAATATGTTTTAAGAATAAAAGCTGACTGAGGTAATATATTATTTGTCATAGTCATAATTTTTACTCCTATCTTAAATTTCGACTTGGAATCGATACCGATCTGGAAACGAAGTCACCTCATGCGGTAAATTGAGTATCAAGGAGATTTATTTGTCCGTCCGAGATTTATGTGGTTGAGAATGCAATCGAAGCGGTGTAGTACAGGCAGTTTCTGTGGAGAAAGATGGTGTCTTAGTAGCCCCAGTGGTAGACGCGTAGAGATAGAAGCTTTATTTGGTCTGATCGTTGCGGGTGTGATAGAAAGCATGAAAATGACAGTTATATTGCTTTCAAATGTCATCTACAAACATAGGATGGCAAAGCTAAGGTCTGGATGACTGGACGTGAGTGATGAATTATATTAACGAAAGGAATAACAAGAATCTTTCAAAGAGAGTAAGTATTGAAGAAATGTTAGGAAACAATTTTAGTGTTCATTTTCTGAATACCGATTTTTTTTAATTATGAGAATCCTGTGTGAATAATGTGTAAAAAATACGAATAAGCTAATTCGAAAACATACAGGCGTGTAAGGTTTAAGTTGAGTTTTGCAAATATGTACAACAGTGCTTGAGATGAGATCTTAATAGATTAAGATTGATATATCTTATCAGAGTAAAGTAGTAAAAATGACAATGGAAGTACATTTTATTTTATTCAAGAAAAGTAACCAAAATTAAGAGTTATTGTTTTAAAAATTATGCTACTTACCGCACATCAAAATGAACTGCATGAGCGTCCACATCCGCATCTTGGAAACCTGTAATAATACAAATATACTTTATTTATAATACAATACACTTTCAGTTAGGTGTTTTGCATGGTTTCCACTAAACTAGTCTCATCGTTCGCAATCATTCATTATACAGAACCAAGACAAGTTTCTGTCGAGTTCAATTGAGATAACAACTTAAACATTTCTCTAGCAAACTCTACGGCTACCAAGTTGGTCGATGAATTCATTCAAAAATGGTAATTTTGTCGAACAAAGACTACGATCTACCACGTATACAAATTGGCGAAATCAAATAATCATCATCCCTCGGATACAAACATTTGAGATGTTACCAAAGCATAAAAAACCAGAGTCTACAAGCTTTACAACCCAATTTCTTAAAAAGCTCAGGAAGTTACTGTGCTGTGTCTATACAAAAGGTTTATAAAATGTTTTACGCAGTACAATATTAATGAATCGGATGAAATTCAAATCCCAAAATAAAGCACAATCTATCAAAACATGAAGGAGACCTTACATGAGGTGATTTCCAATTCCTGGAAGCAAAGCAAACAAAAATTTCACATCGAGAATGTCTTGGTCTGAATTTTGATGGCTGAAGCAACCTAACTACCAACTGCCATGCCATTCATGCTTATTTTAAATCAACCCTCATGAACTTCCATTTGGATGGGATCATTCTGTTGTCAACATGAATTTTGATACTGAAGAAAGGGACTCCATCAAGGCATCTGCTCCCCGTAGGACTTAAGTAGAGAACATGCAATGAATTTATGTACCAACGTTAAGGCGGAAACAAAATTTGGGATCACAACTCTCACCCGAACCCGGCTTCCCTTGACTACTTTCATCTCTCAACTCAGGTTAGGTTAGGTTTATTCATCCTTCATCCAACCCAACTCAACTTTGCCAGTAACCCAGAGACGTTCTTGGGCTTAAACCTTTCTCCATTTCACTTTATGCCCCGACGATCGAACTCTGAGATACATGAAGATTGTGGAAGTGTAACCACTTATCCATGCAAAGCTCGATAGTTGAGCCCAACATAGGGTTTAAACGAGATCTTTTACAGTTTTCAGAAATGCTCTGGCATTTTATTATGAGCTTCAGTAGGAGTCACCTCTTTAATCCCCACCTTTTTGAATGAAACTTGCATACTACTATACACAAGTTGGAGGTGTCTTATGTGTATGAATAACCTTAAGCCGTCATTGATTCCTACCTATTCTCTATCTTGCGTTTTATTCAATCCAATTCTGCATACTGGAATGTTAAACTGCTGCATCATTTCATTTCATTTTATTGTAGTCAAAATTGAATCTACATACCTACATAGAGATACCACTGCTGTACTTTCTATTCTTCAAATTTTATTTTATAGTTTATGCAGGAACTCTTTATACATTTTAGTGTATTCTTTGATAGGAACATTCGGTAAGTCGACTGTCTGTGCGTTTTAACTAGACATTATAGCAGATGACTTTTCTACAAGAAACTGGAGAAAGAAAAAGGAATTGTTGCTGATGAAACAAATGGATTTGGTTAGACTTATTTCCTAATCCTTACATTATTTTCATCAGCTTGTCTGCAGCTGTTCAGGTTTGATTTTGGGGATTAGCTAAAAATATATATGTAATGGCCTTCTGCTAACAAAAATAAAGAAGTAGAGTACCTAAAAACTTTGTCAACTAACACGAGGTTTTTAGTTGGTGGGAGCTTAGTCATACTTATCTACTGCGGTCGTCTGGTAACACAGATAGGGACGTTGCATTACTGTAAGTAAAAAACGATCCACACTACCGTCTATCATGTAACCATTTAGTTTTGAAGCCGATTCATCTAATTAAGTGCAGCATGAATGATCAGTATAAATACGCTCAAATTGTCCGTAGTTTGATGCTGGAGTCTATAGTTTCTCTAATTCTTGAAACGTAGCTAGAATTTTACTTCATCTCTTAGAAATCTGAGCAGCTAGGCCAAGTAATTGAAAAACTTTTAATGAGACTAGAGACGGGATTTCCCTCATTGGATTGAAGCTCGCCATATCTAATTGAACTTTCTAAGAAATTTTTCATTCTGTTAGACCAAAGTTTAATAAAACAATCTTCCAATTCGAATGGCTTGAACGCCTCTATAATCAAGAGCCGATTGAATACAATCACAGTTCTCTTCCTGATTTAGATTAAATAATAAATGAGCCAATAAAGTAGCAGCGAGGCGAAAATGTCGGTGATAAATTTAGCATCTACCCTGAGGTCGAAGAAACCCAGTACAGTCCTTCATTTAAATCCGTTGAGAGAATGTACTCAATTTCGAATTACATTTCCTCCATACAATGAGTTCAAAGAATATTTATGGTTAGAGAGATTATAATCCTTGAAAATCCCATTTCCCATCAATTTATTTCGTATCTCAGAGAAATTATACGAGTAATCCTACATTATGATTCTGCACAGCATCCCTTTTTAAGCCAGATATAATATTTTAAGACCTCGATGATGTTAAATTCCGCGTTTGCTATTACTCGTACGAAAATATTCCAGTAGAATAATTCAGCAAACAATCCACTCATATTCAAATGAAGTAAGAAAAGTTATTCCAACATACGAATAGTCCCAGCATTCATTCAAGCTCAGGCTCAGACCTTTGCTGATTACCCTAATTCTTTATAATGATGGGCCAAACTTTGGAACCCAACCTAGATCCAGTAGCAGTGATACTTGCCTCAAATCCAAAAAATTCAATTAAGAAAGCGTCGGATTCATTAATTCAACCGAGAGGAATCTACTTTCCAGTAAAATCCCAGAAATCAAGATATATATATTACCAAAAATTCATTGTTATACTCCTTAATTCCCGTTTGTATTAACAGAAGCATTGCAGTGCAACAGAACCACTACTCAGCCAACAAAAGTTTGCATCCTCTCTGCATATTCTCAAACATGATTGCATTGTCCTCTCAATTGCTTACCTTTGTATACAATTAGCAATTCAAGCAGACACTAATTTTGTTGGCTTCCAGCTTCCTGAGAGACAGCAAACAAGGAAAGCAAACGTTTGGCAAATCATCAGCCAAAGTCGTCCAAGTCCAACAAAACTTCTTCAAGAGCATTTAAACAACTTTCTACCACCAACCAGTAGCCAAGTAGCAGGAGAAAGTAACGACTCCCTAAAGTAAAGATTCATGTATAGCTTGAAGCATTTGTCCCACAACAAATACACCACTGTCAGCCAGCTCTTTACTACTCCCTTAAAAGAGATCTTTTTGGCAGTTCGTGCCTAAACGCAAAACCAGAGATTTATCTATATTCTTGACTGATGATATACGAGTAATGGGTCTCACTATTCTTATTCAATACGTTACGTGTGTGTGCTTGAGTTAGTTTTAGTAAGCTTCACCAACCTCAGTTCTCAACAAATATTAATCCTTTCACACTACACTCTTTTACCGATTTTTATCCAATAATAGTAAGTATACTCGTCGTTTTTTGAGTCTCTTAATGTTTCCTTGAATGAGGGAGATTTTTTGAGAGCAGTAATGGTTCAATGGAGTGTTCGAAGAGTACTGTGTCAATCCCTTTACAAAGAAATCTCACGTGTTGACGAACTTAATACTTTCTCTTAAAGTATACCACTCGCTAACTACTACTCAAGGAATTCAAGGGATTCGTCCGGCATGAATCTCCACTTATCCTTCACGTTTCTCCCCAACTTTCAACGTTCTTCTCGATTCTTTATGAACTTCCTCTTGCTTTACTTTCTTATCTATTGTGCAGAGATTGTAGATTGTGAGGTAAAGTTCCCTCAGCAAACCAACACTTATTTTGCTCCTCTGTTACAAAATTGATGATAACAAATAGTCTTTTTGATATGGATTGATTAAGATATAATGAAGGGGACACGTGCTCCCAGGAGCTTTACTCAGTCTTGCTCTTCTTCCCTCATCATACTATGAGCGACTGAGCCAAAGTCTTCCGTGTAAGCTCAAGTCTTAACAAAACTTTCACAATAATTCTACACTGCCAAACCACCAACAAATACTACCACTCTCTCACTCTTACAGCTTTCTCCCGAGGAATCATCTCCTATGAGGCAAAGCAAAGACCCAATCTCCAGGAACGTGTACATTTAATATGAAATGAACCACTCATAAAAGTAGCATCTTCTAGCCGGTACACCTAACAAACGCATGAGCAAGAATATACCTATCCCGTTCTTATTTATACAGCTCCTAGCTTGCCAACGTCAACCTTGTACTTTCTCTTTAGCCCTTTTAGCGGCGCATAAGGCTCATTTGGTTGTTAAGTTTGAAACTTTGCTGGAGTTAAATTATCTACACAAACAAATTTATACTGAATTATTATAGTTACAAGAAGTTGTATAATAGTTAGCATTAGCAGAGAGTTGATCTTTGACTCGTCGAAGTGAAAGTGGAAGGTAGGTACTGCTAACATAAATTCACAAAGGTTAAGCAAAGTATGAGGAAAAGTAAAGGATAAATAGTTTGGCTAAATTTTCACACAAGTTCAGCTCCTTTGGGGAAATCCTTCAGTCCATTCTGAAATAATAATAAAGGGTAATGGGATTTGATACTGTGTTGTAATATCCAATGATTTAGTTTTCACTTTGGTAGGACTTTACACTGTAGGCTTGGTTGGTTGTGACATTTAGACATTAGAGTAAGTTCTTTGTAGGGAACTATGTAGTGAGTGATTAAATCGTCTCATAATCTGTGGCCGGAATTTATCACCTTTCCCAAATCCCCCACGTTAATGAGTTTTAGTTTTAGCAGAGGAGAGATTAAATGAAAGGATATCTTGTAGCACTTCATTAATTACAGGGTTTCTCAATCTTGATGGTTTGAATATAATCTCTCTTCTTATCTCCATGCGATTCTCATTAGAAAGGAATACTTTCAGGGACATTTACCTGCCTACCATAAGCAGAACTATTGCTGTAGAAAATAGGCATTCATGTCCGTTGCATTTAACGACTATCCCTTTAAAAGTCTTTATGTCCATATATTTATGGAAGCTGGTTTATAATGCAAATGAAACACATCCCAGTTCCACACTCTCATCTCTCTCTCTCTAAGTATTAGTATGCAAATTCTGGACAAATTGGTATCTTGATTTCCACTGGATTTTCCTAAGCCTTAGGCTTAGTGTCACATTTATCTATCGTTTTAACATGGTTGGTATAATAGTACCATGAAGATTTTATCGTATTATGGGCAATTACGGCGATTTTTAGAACCAAGATTATCAACTAAAAAAATCTACTCCTGACGTTTCGTATTCAACCAAAACGCTACACACCACTCCAGAAGTCAACCAAGGGAAGGATTTAATCAAGACAAGCTTATAAAATAACAAGTAAGCCTGGTGGAATTGGGAGGAGCAGTATATAACATGAGGATACATAAGTTAATAGTTCGGAGGAATTTAATCCGTGATGGAAAAGTCCTTCTCGAGTTGGCATGTTGGAGTACCACTAGCATGTGTTGTCAATGCTGACTAGAAATCTCATTTTTAACAAAGTCGAAGAAGCAGAAGGACTGAGGAGGAATTCGCAGGGTATTCTATACACGGAAGAGGATTAGTCGTCGACGAGGACGTCTTTTCATTAAAAGAAAACACCAGACGAGGAAAGAACGCTGGAGTCTAACGTCTACAATTCTACAATAGTCATAGTAGCAATTGCAGTCAGTCTTCTAGTGGCACACAATAAGACAAGTTGGACTTCAGTAAAGTCAGTTCCATCCCGAAGAAAGAGAGCAGTAGTACAAGTTAGGATTGGATATCATAATAGTTTATATTACAACAATATCAACTATCTCACAGCAAAATAAAGTTTCATGCTCGTTTATATGCTACACCGAATTCGCCTTGTATACAATGCATTACAAGTTACAAGGCATGGATGAAGGCTATGCTATGTTGGGTGGTGGTTGAGAGAAAGTGGATGTAATTAGAAAAGTCATTCTACCAAAAATACCATTTACTTTCGTTTCAGAAGGACGGATAAAGGGAAGGGAACGCTACCCGGGTATTTAAGTGAGGGAAAAATTCCATGACTATTTCTGTTCCCATTCACGACTACTGCTACAACAACTAACTACTCAGCCAACATACTTGAGTACGAAGGGTCTATATGCGACTGCATTTAGCAGTGCTTCACTTTACTTTACGCGATGCTCATCGTCAGGGTTGTAGTTGGAATTGTAGTAAGGGGATGTGAGAGAGTGGATGTTGAATAAATGGAACGCGAACGGCGAACAGAAAGTTTTCGGTTTTGCGGTATAGTGTGTGGCTTCGATTTACGGTCACAAATAAATACATAGATGGATGCAAAACATAGGGTATGGAGAGTGGGAGGAATGTAACACAAACACAAAGTCAAAGCTGTCCTACAAAGTTTATGGTCAATGATGATAGCCGATGGTATATATAGGTTCTATTCGGGCAACTTAAAATGCTTCTAAGTATTCAGTCTGGATAAGGAATTGGCAATTGGCAAACATGGGTGTAGTATGTAAATGTGTACAAAATAGCGAGATTAAGTTATAACTTTTACCAAGTCCATTTCTGTTTGTGTTTGATTCGTGATCTGCGTGTTAATGTGAGTGGAGTTTGCCCTAGCCCAGCAGCAGCTAAAGATGTTCACCATAATCTAATCCACTTTTCATTTTTACTTGAGTGAAAGCTGTGCTCATCTCTTTCACCCTTTGCTGTATTTTAATACAGTTGTAGCATATTATAGTCGCATTCAGTCTCACTAGTAGTGAAGCAGATTAAATTGTTAGTGAGATTATTACACTATATCATTCAGAATTAGTAGAGGAGGAAACGAAACGCATGTATTCGTGTTAGATATTTCCTGTATTAATCTATTAACCTATCTCTCAGAGGGTTAAACCCAATAAATAACTTTTATGAATTTAGCTGACTATCGTTTGGGGCTCAGGTTTATGGTTGGACGGTTACTGGAAGGTACTAACTACTTGTTTAACTTTGAGGGCGTTGTCAAAGTATATAACGTAGTTAGTTTTTTAGTAGTTCATTTCTAACTTATCACTTAGGTAAACATATTTCCTACGCGTAAGAATAATAGCCTACTACTCCTGGAACGATGAGCGATTTCACATTTTTTACTTACCATATTTTCATTTCAGAAATGAGATAAGCTATAAGGTAAGGATGATGATACCTATTTATCATTTGCAAAAGGACCGAGTTAAATTTCCTAAGGTGTAGCCACTTTCAGTCTAGCGTGAAGATGAAGAGAGATGGGATGAGTGCAATCTTCTTGAATGTGTATATCATCGTCATTAATACTTGGAGTTGGCACACGGTTTAGTACTAATATAATAATTTAATTTAGAAACACGCTCTTACTATCCATTCCCAACTAGTTTTAATTCTCAGGCTACGATTGTAATACCCCTTAGGTAAATACAGGAATGGAAAAATGAGTTAACATTGGAATTCATTAGGAGTAGATTAATACAAACCATCATGCATGTCATCATATTCATATTTAGTATGAAGTAGCAGAACATTTTGTTAAGTATAGCTTTCAATTTGTTATGGTACAAGTTACAAGCTTAACTCTTATCATGGCGTGTTTTTAGGGAATGTCTAGAAATATTCTAGAACTACTTATTTCTTCTCCTTTGCAACGTCTTCGTGGATTCTTAGCTCGGCTTTCGCTCGTTTTCAATTCTTTCACTTGCTCCAATATTTTCCAGTTAGCTATTTTGCTTTTACCGTAATTATATTAAACTCAGTAAATAAAATGTTGAATTTATGCTTCATAAGAACAAAATAAACGAAAATAATGCTTAGGAGATGGTCTGCATGTTACGTTTTTGTACATATCAATGATTAATACTTGATACTCCTACTGGCAAGCCTAGATGATTTGAGTCCCTTGGTTTTTTACGGAGATTCATTGAATCTAAAAAAGTCTTTGAAAAGTCTCGTTCATCCTTCATTCATTTTATATGAACAATGCCTCTAAGTCTTCTACTAAATTGATTGTACTTCAACTCCAAATAATAACTTCATCCCTATTTTATTAACTTTTCAAGTAGGCGGATTGAATTGAAGCCCCTCAATCAGAATGAAAAGAGGTCTAGTCTTCTAACTAATTGGCCTATTTTTCAAATGCCAAAAAACTTTCCTGAGGAACGGTTCCTTATCGATCAACTATGGACGTGGGCATCGAACTTACTAACTAATTAATAATTCATGTTTTAGGAACCATAAAGCTATATGCTTCTTTTTTAATAAAAACTTAACTGCTTCTGCTGCGATAGTCTATTGATTTTTGTCGTCTAATTTCAGTTATATCTTATAGTAAATAGCAGATTTTGAAATGCACCTTCATTAAAACTAAATAATGTTTGGTCATCTATCATCTTCTATGAATGCATTTCTTTTTTCCTTGCACACTGTCCATCTAACTCCAACTACCTACTTGTAATGTAAAACATTAGAGAGGATTTCGTTAAATTGAATTTAAGCAGGGCTAGATAGAAGACCAACAAATCTGAAATGGAGTGAAATGATCTTGCCCAGTCATGGTACTTTGGTCTTGCCCTAATTGGATATTGATTAGAGTACGAAGTGATTAGGTTGGATTGGTATTCCAGATGCTTCTCTTTACAACTCTCAGGAAACTCAAGCAAGGGAAGAATAAGGACTTTGGTAAATGGGAAAAAATAAGCCGCTTCAAACGTGAATCGCATCCAGATTTTGCTTAAAAGTAAACACCTATTATTTTTCATTCTACTTCTCTGCATCCTTAGCAGTCTCCTATTCCCTTAACAGCTATTAGCTGAGCTGTCCACGTACCGTTTCTCCATTTGCCTACAATCCAGCCTACCCATCTACTTTATTTTTACTAAAACTATGAATTGATCGGATTTCTACTTGTATGCAAAATATGGTCAAAATAAAGCTCTAACAAGACCTGGTCGAGAAAGGGGTATAAAAGATGTAAATCCTTCATGGGGTACTTTAGTCAACTTGGGTAAACTTAGGGTGTCGGGTTTTACCACGAGACAAACAGAAATACAATTCGGCAGACAAACAAGCGTCAATCCTGAGGAAAATAACGACCCTTGCCTAACAACTGACAGGGTAACAAGTTCTTCATGCTAATACCTACTCTTAGAAATCAGTTAGGTTCCTATTTATCTGTCAGCCCTTAGCTGGTAACCTTTCTGCAACTTTTGAGACTTTAAGCTAGAAGACTAACCGAATTCCTGCAACTAGGTTAGAAACGACAATGTCAAAGGACTCCCAGGGATAGCATTACTTGGAAGAAATTAAAGAAATATGTGAATGCTAAATCCAAATACATGACTTTCTACTCGGGACTCTTCTCTTGTTGCTCTTTTCCTTAAAATATACAAAGGTGAAATCATTGGTTGCCACTTGCGCGTATTTGCAGCTTTCCCTTAAGATGCTTTCAAGCTTCAGAGATTCAGAGAATAAAAACATAAAAGCTTGTAATACAAATCAAAGGAGCATTAAAGTCGTATAAGCTGCTCATGACCGTCAAATACAGGCTAAAAGTAGTAAAGGAAAGGTTTTATTTTGAAGAGGGAAGAATTCATGACACAGCTTTTGGATGATACTAAAGACTAAACTACAACCGGTGAAAGCTTCTGAAACAAGACCAGAAACGAAGAACTCTCTTATCCAATCCAAAATCAATATTAGAATCAGATTTGATGCTCTGGTGAAGATCTCATCCTTTTTTCTTCTCGCCTCTAAATTTACTTATCTCTACTCTGCGTCTCTTCAGTCCGACTAAAAGCCTTTTTCGTAATACTGGGCGAGGAACTCTACTCAAGGGTTATAACTGCATCTCATTATAAGAATTCTTACATTTTTGTAGAGGAGGTAAATGCTTTTTGCAACAATAGAGTAGTCAATGGTGGATTTTTTTACTCTTGCCAAGCACTATGTTGGACTCTTTTGAAAGTAAAAGCGTTGAATTGACGAAAAGAAAATTCGGAAGTAAAGTGAAGAAATATAATTCTGAAGACTATCATATACTTTTCATGTTTTTCTACTGATATGACAGAATGCATTGCCCCTCTGTTAATATGAAAATGGACATGAGAGTGTATGATTTTGTAAGATTTACACAATATGATTAAACTATCAATTTTTAGCAAAATCTTTATTTGGGATTTATTTTTTAAATAAAAATTGTAGCGTAATGAATTAAAATAGCTAGTAAATTATACTATGGACAAACACAAAACAATAAAGCAACGGACATTATAAAGCCTTTGCCTTAGACCTGTGTATGTGTTAATTTACAGTTTACCTAGTGTTAATTTAGCTGTTTATTATGCTAAGGAGATCTCACATTTAGCATAGCCTGGTATTTTCCAACTCAATGTCAAAAATGTGTCCTAACTTTGGGAAAAACATTTACACTTTGCTTCAATCAATTTACAATGTCATCTGCGGGTGGTTCATCATCTAGAGCCTTTTCGGATGGACCATCTTCAGAAGCGATGGGTGTAGGTTGAGAATCACCGGTTCCTTCTACGGTAGGTTTAGATTCAGCAAGAACGGCTGCAGGAGAGATTTCCTCTTCGCATATCTGAGTAAGGTTTGTTGATAGGATTTCTTCCGGTGGAAGTACTGGCTCAACAGGATCCAATTGAGGCATTATAGTCTCGGCTTCGACATGTAAAAGTTTACTGTCATCAGTTTCAAGATTCAAGTTTTCAGTAGAAGTTTCTGTGCTGCCAACTAAAGGCTGATCATGAATTTCCAATACTGGAGCGATTTCTTCATTCAAAGATTCATTTTCTGCACTTCGTTGGCGGTCCACAAGCATTTCTGCTCCTTCTGATACAAGTACAGCAGTAGGCTCCACTGTTTCAGAGGCAGGTGCCGTCCCTTCAGGTGCGCTTGCAGTTTCTTGAGTACCCCGGACAGTTTCTTCAGATAAAGATGTTTCTTCTGGTACACGCGCAATTTCTTCAGGTGAAGTGGTCCTTGTTTCCGGTTCCATATCTGTAACAACACTTGAGCACTCTGGCGCAGTTGTTGAATTTTCTGCTGGCTGAGTGTTTTGCGATTCAGATTCATTTTTGAAAGAATCAAATGCTACTTTTTCTGCTTCTACAACATGTAGGGGAATTTCGGCTTCTTGACTCAGATTAGCCTCCTCATTCATTACATTATCTTTTGAAACTTTTTCCTGTTGATTTTCAGCTTCTATATTACAAAAGACCGCTAGTTTAAATCAATTACTTCCCCAAGATTTCAGTTAAAATTTCTTAATAGGATACCTTCAGATACAGATGGTGGAATGTCTACTTCCGAGCTAACATGTTGGTCAACTTCCATTGGCTCAGGCTCTGGCAAAACTTCGTCAACAACAGGATGATCACTTATATTTATAGCAACAGTTCCCTCAGACTGATCTACAACTGTTTGCTCAACAACTAAAGATTTCACATCATCAGCTGTCGTCACATCATCTTGTTCTTTATTAACGACTTGGAAAGGTGTTTCCTGAAAATATTACGTTAAAAATTGTTAGCTACCATTTTCTGCCACACGAGTGATTCGAGTTATGCTATAGTCAATCATACCTCTTCAATATTTGTCGTAGCGAAACCAACATTTTCTAGAGAATTATGAGGTTCTTGATCTGCAGTAGGAACAGTAAGAATCGGCTGCGACTCTGAAGGTTCTGTTCGATTGCTTTCAATTTTCAACTGCTCAACGACGTTATTGACTGGGGGGATTTCCATTTCTATTTGGGAGGCTGAAGAGTTATTCTTTTTAAGTTCCATCTCAGAAATACTTGCGTCTTCCGGCATAATATTATTATCCTCTACACTGTCCACATCCATCGGCTCCTCTAGTTTATCCGAAACCTGGTTAGAATCTAACGCAGCTTCTTGATCATGAGGCTCACTATGTTGTTGAGAAACAGAGTCAACTTGAACATTATGACTGGTTGATGTAGATTCTATGGAATTCGATATGTTTGAAATATTATTAAGGGCAGTCGATTCTGGAGGTGCAGTATCAGCACTCTCAGAAACAGGGGCAGCTTCTGCTTGTTTCGCAACCGGGTGATGTTCTATTAAAAATTAAAAATAACTATATTTACACTATCATATACACAGAAATGTGACTGATTACTGAAATCTTGAATGGACATTACCTTCGGGATCATCTTTGGGAGGTGGATTTAATATAGACTGAGCAGCTGCGTTTTTATTCCTTTCTTCAAGGTCTTTCTTAGCCACTTCGTACTGCTTGTCTACTAACTTTTGAAACGTCTCATCGTCAACGGCTTTTTTGCAATGCTTTTTCAACTCTTCTTGGAAAATGTCACTGGATTCCATAAATTTTAGCTTTTTAACTTCAAATTTCTCTTCGATTTGCTGAAGTTCTGATTCCAATTTTTTCTTTAAACAGAAAACAACACGAACTTTAATACAAGAATTTTAATAACGAATATTGCATATTTACCTGGTGCATGGTCAGCGACTGGACTTGTCTTTTAAGTACTTGCATCCGTGCTGTAGTAACAACAGACCGAATGTCTGGTACCATTGTATCTGAAAATATTTCATTAATGAGTCGATGATTCCTAACGTATCTGCCGTGTGCTTTGTGCTTCTCGGTAAATCCATCATCTTGATCTAAAATTATACATAAAATAATTAGATTAGATTATTAGATTCGTAAGAGAAATTAGCAGTATTTAAAAATATGCATCATAAAATGTTGCAAAAGTACCATCTTCATCTTCTGCCGGTTGAATTTCAATGCGCCTTTCCGCTGCAACTGCAGCTTTTGTTGATACTGGACGCTCTACTTCTCTTTCACTTAGCTCCTGTTGAGCTGGGTATTTAAAATAAGTGCAAAATGATTGAGAATATTCATTGTCTCGTCATCATGATATTTTACAAACATAATTCATTACTAACCTCTAGTTTTAGCAGCGATGTAAGAGAGGTATTGAGGAGAGTTATGATAAGCCTTCAGTGATCTCTCATATTCGACCTGTGCATGTGCATACAAAGCGATTTTAAGCATACGACACTTAAACTGCGAAGTTAATATTAATAGAACGGCTAGAAACAGTACTGCTCCTAAATGTACCTTATCTGCTTCATACTCAGTCACAAACTCCTGCTTGTCCAACTCTGGCAAGTCTCTCCACATGCTCCCAATTATTTTTCCAATTTCCCAAAGTTTTAAATCAGGATGCTCTGCCTTAACTTGATCCCATACTTTTCTGCTGTACCTCATGTAGGGCATAAGAGGTTTTTCAGGTGGCTTAGGAGGTTTTGGCATTTTCCCATCCTAGTCAGACATACACAAATTGTTGAAATAACAAGCAAACTGTCAGATTAAACTACTGAACCTCCAATCACAATATTCCAAGCTTACATTAAACCCCTTCGAACCTATCTTCTGAGGATTAAACGCTGGATTGGAATGCGATGTCTGAACAAAAGGGCTGGATCCCTGCTCCTTCGAGTTTCCACTCCCTCCTCCAGCCGCTGAAGCACGAAGCCGTTCTATATGATAACATTTAAATAAATTCACTTAGATTCTTAGTCAGTGTCAATGATGGAAATAAAACCATTAAATTATTGACGTCTCTTTCTCTGAAGGAGCTGAGCTTCTGTTAAATTGAACTAGTAAACCATTTGCATAAAAATAGTAAAAGTAAAGCCAACAGCATCTTAGAGTATATATATTCTATACTCTAAGAACAGCATTGTAAACAATTAAATAAGAGTGATAAAATTTACGGAAATAATCAAGGAACACTCTCAAGAGTAGTTAAAGTACATTTAAAAAAGAAAACAATGGGAAGTGGAAGGAACAACAATAAAAAATCATGGTTTAGGTTTACATTTGTTTTTAAAAGGTATATTACCTTTGAGAATGTTGAACGCAGGCATATTATGAGAAGGCGTTCCATCTACAATAAATTAACATTATAAGGACTAAAAAATCATAAACGAAAAAGCATGCAATGTTCAATAGTAATAAAAAGTTTAACCTTAACCACACCCCCAAGGAAATAAAGCGATTATTGGTAAATTAATAAAAAACGATTAAGACAGCCATGCAATGTTTGTTAATTTACTTCAAATGTAAACCGTACAGCTAGTTAGGTTTAAACAGAATTTAATTAAAATTGAACGCAAAACGCAATTGTCTGAGAAATCCGTTGGGATACAAAAAAAGAGTAAACAAAAGAACTCCATTCTAATTTCTACTAAAAACAAAAAAACTCAAAGCTCAGCCAAATTAAAAATATCAGATCGAATTCGAATCGAGATCAATCCAAAAAAAATGCATGTAAAAAAACCACCCAACTAAATTTAAAACAACAATTTAAAAAAACATCAATTTAAAAAATAAACTTACGAGGGGAGTTGGTAGCCGCTTGCCGATAGTTTGACGGAAGTGCCATGGTTGTCTCCAAATTCTACACTTTCCTCCCTCAATAAAAAAAAATCCTGTCGGCCGCTCGGATCAGATTTTAAAACTCTCTGAAAATCTGAGAGCCAAAAAAAATCCCAAAAACTACTCGGAACTTTTTTTCAAGACGGAAGCCAAAAACCCCGGATTTTGAACCCAACCGGGGCTGTTTTAACAATCCTTTTCAAACCACATGGAAGAAGAATAAAAAAAAGGGTGGTAGGGTTGATTATGAATGATTGGATTGATTTTTTAAGCTAACTTTTTTGTATATGTAAATTTTAGCAAGAAAACTCGCTCATATAAATTTAATGGAATAATTTATTATTACGTATCATTCATCTTTCCCGTAAATTCGTAAACATCTTTTATACAAATAAAAATATAAAATATGCGATCATTTTAGCTTTTACGGAAAAAGTCAGTAAATAAAGTGGTGAGAGAGAAAACTTAAAAAACTTGTAACCTTCTTCCGCAGAAGAACGGTAGTGAAAAGGGGTGAAGTTCTATCATCTTAAAATGAGTGGATTTGGTTTATAATAAAGTTGAAAGTAGCCTTAGCCTTGTAGAGTTAGATTAATTGGCTTTAGTTGGAGTATAAGTGGTTAGTTAGTGTGGTTAGTTTAGTTAGAGTTAGAGTATGGGAAGTTATATTGTGTAAAGTTATATCAACAACTGGACCTTTCATTACTTTATTCAACATTTAGTTCATTTTGGGTGTTCTTTTTCAGCGTATGTCATTTTATATTTTTGAGGTAATTACTCGGTTAATTGCAGATTATGAAAAGTTTTTTTTGTAGAGTTTTAGATAGCTGACCTGTATAATTAGTGGGAATGTTATGTACTTTTTGACTAATTTAGGAGGGTAAAAAAACTAAAGAAAGGAAGAAATTGTATCCTGATTTTTTAAAAATATCCTTAAGATTACGCTCCCGTTACTTGTACATCGTGCGTGGGTGGATTGTTGCCGAAACTTGATAAATAAATGTTGAATTTTTTTTTTAGAAAGATGTCCGAGAAAAGCAGTCTAGACGGGATTCCTTTGAGACTGACTAATAAATTTTATCCGCAAGCGAAGCCTCGCTTCCAAGAGATCGATATCCACATTCCGATCGACGCTTTGCAAGATGATGTGTGTTCTTTAATTTTGCATATTTTTTAACGCATGACGGTAATATATTTTGGGTTGTGGATGGTTGTTATCTAAGACGGATTTAAATATTTACAGTATGACTTCTCTTTTGAACGGAGCGTTATTGTTGGGGTGAACTCCTGGGAAGTTAACAAACGGATCCAAGATGAGTTAAAGGCTGTCAAGCTTAAAAAGCGAGTAGAAGAGGAGGACAGATTGAATGCTCAACGGAAGCTGGAAGAAGAGGAACATAAAAGGCTTGAAGAGGAAGAAGAAAAAGTGAGGAAAGTTAAAGACGACGAGCAGAGAAAGGTTGAAGAAGAAAGATTAGAGGCTCAACGTAAACTTGAAGAAGAGGAACAGGGAAAGGTTGAAGAGGAGAGAAAAAAGACAGAGGTAGAGAGAGAGTCAAAATTCGAACACGTGGTGCTGGCTGAAGATGGTCGAAGTGATGAACAAAATAGTCAGACAACAAATGCTACGGAGGGTAGTTCCTCGGTGGGAATAAATCTATCAGACTTCGAATCAGACTTTACTAACCCTTTTGACAACCTTGAACTTAAGTCAATCAATGAAATGGAAGTATTAGCCACAGTTTTCCCTGTTGGATTTTCTTCAAATCCTGAAATTTCTTCGAGGTCCAATACTCCTGTGACTGCTCCTGCTCCTAACCAAGTTTCAAATCAGTCATATAACATACAAACTTCCACCAACAACTCCTTTAACAAATACTATTTTCCATTGTTAACTAGCATGGCTGACTCGAGAGTCGTGCGAGACCAGCGAAATCAGTTTTATGGTAATTTTAATCCAGAATATAGTCAGCATCCGCCTCCGAACGTTCCTACTAACACAACATTATTTCGAAATCAATTTTCGAATGCTAGTAGAAACTCTCCTACTCAACAGTTTCCTATACTTGGATCTCTATCTCAACCATCCTCTTATCATTATATGTCAGATGGAGCAGAAATGGCTGCTACCTCGTATCCGATGCCTCTAAACCCCTTACCAAATGCCCCTGTTGGACTAAGTGACCATTTGCAAAAATCTACGAGAAATCCACCAGCAACTAATATTAATGTTACCAATACGCCTAATGGTACTCAACAGAACACGCATTGATGCAATACACTGTCTGTTTTGCATATTTTTAATGTTACTTTACGGTTAAGGACTTGGGTGGAGATTTTCTTCCTAAGCTGCAGCCTAATGTCGGTAGATTTTCGTACGCGTACTATATATATATATTTATTGTGTGCTAGCTCATTGTAATAGATCTTGATATGACGCAACGTAATAAATATTTATGAAACATTCCATTTGATACATTTGGTGGCGGTTGAACCTTAATCTCTCTAGTCGTACAGGTTCCAAGACAATATTATCTTCATCCTTGTAATGCGTTGATGACAAAACCCAGAATAATTGCTTTCTTGGTTGTTTCTACAGTAGTAAAGGGTTTTCAAGATGACATAAACCAAAAGAAGCTTATCATTACTTTTGTTATTGATTTGCATAATTTATCCCACAGAAATGCAAATTGCGATTCACACCTGTCAGGCAAAATGCACGGGAGTTTGTGTGGGATTAAAAGCAGACGCTTGCGCTTAAAACTAGAGAGAATTCGCGAAACCGAACCTCAATCCTTCCTTCACTGTGATCTTAAACTCATGAAGATCTTCAAACAGTCTTTGTTCAGGCTTCAGTTTCGCTTGATATCGTATCCTACGACAGACATGGCTTAAACATTAAATTATTTGGAAGCGAAGTACACTGAAGCTCAAAATATAAAGTATTGACAATTGAAACGATTTACTAATCTAATCCGATAAAATCATAAGAATAATTTTATTTTCGCTTGACAGACGAAGACTTGTGTATGAAAACCTTCAGTTAAGTAATAAATCCTTGGAGAAAGTGCTCAAGTTTCACCTTCCCTTTGTAATTAACGCATTTTCAGGACGTACCATAGTGCTCTACAATTCAATTTAAATCGTTAATGATCCGTTAATTTCAACGTCAACTTGGTTTAACCTGACTTTACGAATATTCTTCAACATTACAATTTACAGAAACGGTACGCTTCAAGCAGCAGTTTTACAATGGCCAGTTGTATGAAAGTGTACATAGGCGTTATTTTATGGTGCTTCACAGATGGAATTTACAGCAGTTACATGAGTGAGTAACCGCTGGCTTTCACTTTTAATAACTCATGCATTCTGCTAGCCTGAAATAATTTTTATAACGGATGAAAGCTTAAGTTTTAATGAACGGGAAAAAATGGAAATATTTATAGTTCTCAGTTTATTTATCGGTATCGCTGTACTAAGCGTCCATTCGTCATCATTTCCGTCATATAACACTTTTTAGCTCTAAATGTTACTAGGTAGGTATCCTACTTTTTCTTAACTCGATCGGGAAAGCTGAAAGTAATCTCATTTATTCCCTTGGTCCCAATCCCACCCAATCCCGTTCCGTATATTACTGTACAAATACCAAATTACCAATTCGTTCCTATAAATCGCAATCGCACTTGTCAAGGGTTAGTATTAATAGACTTTAAATCTAATTTCCTTGCATATTCATAGTTAAGTTGCAGAGTAGTAGTAGTAGTAGAAAGATTTATTAACTCGTATAGGAAAATCCTGTCGAGAACATTTATAAATTCATAAATTGATCGCGGAGTTGGTTTGAGATACAAATCTTCATAGCAATATCATTAATAGAGTTATAATGGATTAATAGAGTTATAATGGAAGTTGCAGAGTATATGCATTTGCTACATAGATAAACTCGTGGAAAAGGACCGTTGAATTTAGTTAGTGGTCTGGTAGTTCATTGGATTTATAAACAAATTTATTAATGAAGAATATGATGAAAATTGAATGAAAGGCCTTTTGCCTGGAAATGGTGTTTAGATTTAGGTTTAAAATCTTTTGATTTACATAAAGAGAAAGCTAGTTTATTGGCGGATGAATGGATGTCGTGTCGATGTGTTCCTGCATACCGTTTTGAATAACTTATACATTTATTTAATTTAAAGGCTCCTAACTTGTCACTTTAGAATGCGAAAAGACTCTAGTAGTGCCAAAAAGAGGGAAGGATTTTAAAACTATTTATAAAACATACATTTGATGGTATAAAATGCATTTCCATGCTATCATTAATCGAGTCAAGTCAAGATATTTCTTTTCGTGCATGCATTTTTAAAATGAGCAATTCGGTTGTGTGCTTTAATACTAACGAATCTAATAACCATGCTCAAACACCAAAGTTTCTACTTATGTTTCTACTTTCACTAAACGTACACAGAACACTTTCACTTTATTTGGTAAAAGTAAAGGGTTTTATTCATATAATTTCTAAGGATAATCCAGGTTCAACTTTAACATTCAGAATAAACTATATAATATGTATGATTCAGCTAATTGAGCAATGTAATTTAAATAAGCATCCATTACATCTGATCTGCCTGAAGCGTGGAAGCACTATTGCGTATTTCCTTAAATACTATGCACGCAGTGATTAAAACGTTCTTCAGCACTCTAAATCAACTCCCTTTGCCTTTGGCAATCAGTTCATTTTACAAAATAAGATGAAGAACACCCACATACTGTAGAATCATGCCCTAGTGACGCATTTGAATAGAATACAAATTAATTATAAAGCAATGTTCTAAGTTTATACAAGGCGAATCTGATTCCTTTTTATCACATTTCCTTAAACAAGGGGTCAGCCAGTAATATAATATAAAGGGGAATAAAGACAATTTTGAAAACGGTAAAGATATTTTAATATCATTCACCCGTTTAACTTGCTCATTCCTTGTCTCCTTTATTCAAATATTTCCATTAGATTCTCTAATATAAAGTCCGAAAGACAGTACCTACAATATATCTATTATCTTATGCAATGAACGTGGGAATAAAATCTGGGATGAAGAAGATACACATAGACGAAAGACACATTTATAGTGGTTTATGGGCAAGTCCTTGAGCTCTATGGAATGGAAATGGATTAATTTAATGCTCATCTTCTTGTGAATAATAAAACTGGCAGCTTTGCACAGACAATGAGATGAGAATGCAGAATAATGATATGCCATATGCATGTCATAATTTTTTACAATGCGTACTAATTTTAGGCTAAAGTGAGACATCGAGAAGATACGCTGTAATAAATTATAACAAACGCTGAGAAATTATTGTATTTATAAAAGGATACTCTTCTAATAAATGAATAAATCTTAGACATCATCTCATTTGAACATTTAGAAATAAATAAAACAATGAACAATGATTGCAAAGTATTCAACGACAATCGGAAAATCAGCTCTGTCTATAAAAGTATAAAATTTCCTAAAACGAGTCGTTGTTCTCAGTCTGCCTCAATCCATCCTATTCCTAATTATATGGCTGAGGAGACAGCTATCAATTTAATATATTTTATTAGATTTCGTCCCTTATGTTTTTTGTGTGTAAGAATAATGATTGGTGTGGTTTTCAGAAGGCAAAGGTAACACCGCTGTCGAGAAAAAATATGTATTCGACATGATGCGAGGTTCGGAACCTTTGGAAAAAATGAATGATAAAAGTCATCCATCCTTTGAAGACAGGCCTCCCAGACCTAATTTCTTTCGCTCCATGACATCAAGTCCTCTAGGACGTGACAGTGACGGTGACGGTGAAAGTCTTAGCAGTAGTGATTACGAAGAGCCAACTTATCATAGTAATGAGAAGACGTTCGAAGACGCATACACAAGTCGCTCCCAAGAGATCGATCTAACGTCAACTGAAAGGGTGGAGAATGCTATAAAAGGCGAAGTTAGAGCTCAAAACGCCAAGCGTCTCAGTGAAAGTATTGAGATCCCATTTGCAAAGTCACCCCATCCTGATTCAGATGGTGAGTCTGAGGTCAAAGGGGAACGGTTAGCCCGAGATAACGTTTCTAAGAAAAATGCCTATAACCAAAGTGATACTAATGGTGATCAGGGCCAAGAAGGTGAAAGTAGTGGAGAAATAGGGGATGAAAGGAATCTTGGAGAGCAACAAGAAAAGCTTTTACTTTTTAAACTGATGGATGGTTACGAAAAGGATGTGAGACCTGTGAGAAATGCCTCTTTACCGGTTGTCATTCGAGTAGGGATAACCCTTACGCAAATATTTGATATGGTAAGTCATCCTCTCACTAAAATCGAGTCTACGACTTAGTGGCCAACGACTTAGTGGCCAACGACGTAGTGACCAACGACTTGGTGGCCAGCAGCGTGTGGCCAAGGACTTGGTGGCAAACGACTTAGTAGCAAATGGACTTGGTGGCCAAAAAATATTATAGCATTTTTTGCTCAAAAGTGACACACTTTAATTTTAAACAGAAACCCGACGAGTTTAATATATTTTATATGTAAAAGACTTTATTAATTTTCACGGCAACTGTTAATTGGTCATGCATACAATTTCCCCATACATACATATCTACAGTCAGACAGTATTTATTACAATTTTTGAAAGCCATTCTCTTCTCAGTGAATGAAAATTATCCATCCCTTAATCTTTAGTTTTAAAACGGAAATGTAAAAACTCTTATGAATACACTCCTTAGCTTTTGTAAAGTTGTATGCATTATTTTAGCCGTTTTTTTAATTTTTTTCTGATATTTTGTACTGATTTTTTAACCACTGATTTCGTGATTTACGTATTTCTGGTTATTACTCCCCCCGGAATAACTCCTCCTACCTTTCAATATTCAAAATAAAAATTCGCCCTATCTTACTCATGTTAGCAGTTTTTCAATTTTTCCTTTGAAACGATTACTCCCCAGACGAGTAATTTCGGGAAACACTATATTAGTTGTATGTATTATTTGGCCGTTTTTGTTTTAATTTTTAAATAGCATAGTTTTTAATTTGTTTTGCCACTAAGTCGTTGGCCACCAAGTCCATTTGCCACTAAGTCGCTAGCCTCTAAGTCGTTGGCCACCAAGTCCGGCACCCCTAAAATCAATGAAGACTTATGGAAACTGGATGCCGTTTTGTTGATGTATTTCGTTTATTTGTTGGTTTTGGAGCTTAATCTATTTCGTCCTGCCAAAGCTTTACAATCTGCTATTTCCGCATTCTCAAATCTCATACTTGAGCAATCAAATGACTATACACTTAGTAGTCTAGGAGTGAAGAGCTTAAGGAAGTATTAGTCGTAGTCGAAATCTTGTCATAAACCCTCTATCATCGTTTGCATGGATTGATCTTATTTAAGTTTGAGGGATTCCTTCCTAAATTAAGTTATCCAGTGCTTTTATAACTTAACTTTTCAAAGTAACATCCGAGCTTAGCATTAACTATAGGGAATTGCTGAATTGAGAACGACCGAATAATGCCAACCAGGTAAGCTAGTAAGCTTCGTAGATTAGCACAGTAAGTCAACCTTTTGGCCCACTTTAAGGCAATTTCTTAGCCATATTAGCCAAGCAGCTTTACATCACATCTGAATACCTTACACGAACTGAGTACCATATTTCCAGTTTTAATTCCCCCTGAGGAATTATTGTTTAAAAGGACAAAACGCTTAGCATGAGTAAGAAAGGGTGAATTTCATGTTTTAACATGCAGAGCAGACTTACATATAGGGGGAACAGAAACCGGATAGTCGGTAGCCGAGACTAGTTTCACGGATCCAAACTGCTCTTTACACCAAAGTTGTATCTAAATTTCCCGAAATATACAGCCTCCCTTTCGATTTTCGATTGGAAGTAAAAGGAACTGGTCTTTTAGCTAACTCAGGAGAAATGATGATTTTGACGGCATCGCTTACTTACGCTTAGGCTAGGTTTTGAAAAAGGCTGCTGCATCACGTTTTATTATTACGATATCTGATATTCCAATCTGACACTGCAAATCTCATATACATACAAAGTGCCCTCTCCTCTGCATGGAAAAGTCATTCGGGCTTTATTTGTTATAGATTTCCACCTACCGTTTTATTTTAGCCTTGAATTTGGGTTAGTGTGGACGCGTTGGCCATTTTCATTTATTTAGTTGCCTTTTAGCATACCTTTAAAAAAAGTTGCAACTTTTACTACGAGAAGGCAATAAAGTTATTTTAACCCTGTGCGATTTACGGGAAGAAAAGCTAAGGTACAAATTCTATTAGCTTTCTTAAACAGTTCTTATCCTAGGACAAAGGAATCGAATTGAGGTCGACTCGTTGCATCGTCGTTGATGTATTGATATATATATATATGGCTGGGTTGGTTCGTATTTTGGCTTTAGTTAAAAAATATTTATCCTTTAGATCCAGCAGCAACTTTTGAAGTTTGCAGAATTAGGTTTCGGTTTATTATCTATAGGATTATTTTTCAGAACAATTTTTGCCGTACAAGTCTGAGCTTGAGCAGGTACTGACTGAAAAAACTCGTTTACAAACTAATAGTCAGGCTCATACTCTCAGAGAAGTTCTGCTGGGATGGATAAAATTCAATATTCGAATGTAAAATAAAAAGAGCACACATCAAGTGACGAAATCCTACTTATTTTGTTTACAACTGACAACCCCACCCACCGAGATGTGCCGACGCGAAGTAAAATGAACAAGAAGCTTTAGTTTATCATGCAGTTGGAACGTTTCTTTCTTTGCTAATGTAATTTATTAAATTTATTATGGAAACTAAAATGGAGCACCCATTTAAGAACGAAGGACTGCTTACTGTAATTTACAATTCCAATCGGGAAGTACTTGGGATTTAGGATATTGACGAAGTAAATTTCATAAAATCAAGAGTTATTGACTTAGGAAAAAGTATCATATTAAATCCAATCCACTCATCTCAAACTGTAAACATTGTAAAATCGTAAAAAAAATTATTATTAAGGGGTAACCTCTTTTTTACGAATGCACTTTATGTGTGTATAACATCGGTTTGGCCGGGCTGTAACTCGAACCGGTTGAAATGTCTCAACTTCCGTTTTCGGCTATTGATATGCGGGGTCCTAAGATTTCATAGATTGGGCCAATTTGCTCACACCTTGTAGGTAGGGTCAATCTTATCATATCATTTTAAGGGTATTGCCGAGGCAAATTCGCAGTTCGAAGAAAGCCACTCCCACTGACCTTCGGTGGGTGTGGTTAAGACACAGTGTGATGGCAGTAGCAAATGGTAGTCACAGTCCTGAAAACTTCATCGGGCTCCATTTAACCACTCCCACTGAGTTTAACGGGGTGATATCGTGGCATTGCATCATGTACGTGTAAGCATCGCAGTATTCGTTCAACTACATCATTCACTTCTAACATACACAAATATACAGTTAACACCTCTTCAATACGTCCTTTTACAACGATTTAGGTCTGGACTAAACCTGAGCTCATTTTTACAAGATAAATTAGCAATCTATCTAGTAGATCTCGTTGCAAAACCTCTTTAAAACGAAATGGTGATTTTGAGATAAATCTTAAGACAAAAAACCTGTATGCTGCTAAATAAAACTGGATGCCATAAAATCGTAGAATAAATGTTTAGCCATGCATCTTTTATGTAGGCAATAAAGTTTTTGACAGTCTTTATTTTGAAGCTGCTTGAAACCGTGTACAATTTTCTGCGATGACGACCCCGTCTTGAGTACTCATCTTGTCATATCAGACCGTGCATGCATTCAGGCAAATTGTGCTGCACACACTTTCATACCCTTGTTCCTTTATTGCTAAAAACTTGCTGCCCCACTTTAGCAAACGCTATATTACATGCAAAAGCTTTTTAATATTTTATCGCTAGGCAAATTATTTATGTGAAATCTTAAAAAGAAAGCGAAAAGGTGTCCAATCCTAATCAAAGAGACCTGACAAACCCTACTTTGTTTTATGCATAAATCTTGCTGTTTCCATAATAAATGAATAATTTACGAGAAAGTGTCAGTAATTATAATTTATCCAACCATTTCAACAAGAAATGTTTAGTAAAATGATTTTACTTGAGTATTTTTCTAAAATAGTTAAGGAAGTTCTCTCAAGCAACCTAAATTGCTAGCACAAACAACATAATACAGACTTCTATTTCCTTAAGCTCTTAAGATACTGTTCACCACTGCATGGAGTCCACTGAATTGCCAGTTATTCAATTATAACTTAGTTAGTTTGTTTTACAAACTTTACTTTCGGGAAAGTTAGCGTAAGTTCTTAAGCAGTGGATGAAAGAACCATACATTTGTTTTAAAGACGGCTTTTTATTAGGCCGTAAAGTGAAAAAAATAAGTAGAGAAAGAAGACAATCTTGTACCTTGCACACTTCTAATGCTTACTAGATTTTTACTCATGCCCCAACGCGGAACGTACCCATTTTTCCATTGAACGATAGCTAAACATGCACCAGAACCAGAACAAAGGTGACCATTGAAGAACCTGTAAGTAGTTTGTTAGTGTCCCATAGGATACATGAGACTGCAAATTATCTAGATAAGATACGAAATCCTTGTAGAATTCTCGGATGAAGAAGTTTACAGTACTTTCTGCAAGAATAGACATATCATCTTGAGATTTTTTGCTGTATTAAATAAAAGTTCCATAGTCCTTTATTTTATGCAGAGAACTCGTTGTACTACCACTCTTTTTTCGTATGCTGCATATTTCTTTAGACGGAAGTATGGAGAAGGTTTTTAAAGGTTTCTAAGAAAGCAGATACGGATTATGCTATGCTGCTGCAGACTCAACAGACAGTTTCACCTGCCAGTGTGCAAACAAATCTGAATTTTGTTGACGAGAACGCTATGCCAGACGTTTTGCTTCGCTTATAGTTTGTTAGTAGCGCTATAAAACTAAACTGACAACCCTATCGTAGTAAAATGTTCCTCTTATTGAGTTTGCAAAGTATGGGTTTACAATTTTAGTGTTGTATTTGCTTTTTATGCATATAATGTGCAAGTATTTTCATACAAATCTTTTTTTTACTTTAAGGTACGTTTTGTTCATTTCCGTTCATCTATGCATCGGTCACTATAATAAATGGATGTATTTACAACTTGTGTAACTATCCTATTCTGAAATATACATTAATGCTTTTCATTCAGGACGAAAAAAATCAAGTGCTGACAACAAACGTGTGGCTGGATCAGGTAAGTTTATTCATTTTTTTCATAAACTTTATTCTTCTGTGAAAATGTTTGAAGTATGAAAGACTTCAATTTGCTGTAACTGTAGTTAATCAATAACGATTGAGGCTTCAATCATTTCATAGAGGCTAAAGGCTAATAGTAGTGTTTGAGTGAGTTGTATTCAGGCAGGACAGTATAACCAAGATTCATTTGATCGAATGAAAAGTTTGCAATTCAATAGCTTTGAATGAAATGATGCAATATATTACTATTGGTGCTGAGCTGAGTATAAAAAGATGTTTTGCGTGATGATGAACATTTGAATTTATAATTCCAACCGTAATAAAACTTTCCCATTAACGTCACATTCCAAAAGAGAGCATTTCCCTTTGGCTGAAAATCTTAATGAACCGTAACATTTTATTTACTTCGAGAATAATTAATTAGTATTACTGCTTACTCATTCCTGTTTATTGCTGTACGTTTAATTTTATGGTAGAGTGGCTTACGCTTCATCCTGACGATTTGTATAAGCCAAAATATCCGAACAATTACTACGTAAGTGGACCTAGTATATAATTTTCTAGCAGAGAAACCACGATGAAGACCCAGTCAAGTCATAAACATAAACCAGATACTCTGGTAGAACTTAAGAGCGATTTTGAGATTTGCTCTGTAAACGCGAACTCCTACCATTTCACCCTTTCCCGTTTCTCTCTCTTTTTATTGAAGTACAAAAAAGCAAATCACAATTTCGGGTAGCTCAGCAATGAAGCAATGATCATTCCCATTATCTCAAAATCTCAACTCAATCCCAATTTCCATTCCTGTGTGAAATGTATAAATCCCATCTGGCAAAACGGTATTATGAATGAATGATATGTAAATCTTGTATCGGAAGTATGCTTTTGGCATGTTCTTTGATCTCAGAAGTATTACGTGACTTTGTAGCACAAACTTTAGTGTCAGTCCATGTTATTTACATGTTTTCTTAGGAGTGGAACGATGAACTCTTGAAGTGGAACCCCGATGACTTTGGGGGACTGGAGATGATTCGGCTTCCGTGCTCTCGAATTTGGCTTCCAGACATCGTGCTGTACAACAAGTAGTAATTTTGTTTGCTAAACAGTTTTTTATTTTAAAACTTTAAGCTGCATTTGATAAGAGCAACCTACATATAGCTATATAACTTTAGTTGGTATCTTTTCTAATTCATTAGTTTATTTTCGAAAGAAGAATGAGTTTTTCAACAAAAATTAAAGACACTCTGACCTCAACTCCCTTAATTTTGAGAAGTCTTGCTCTCTAAATGGAATTAGGACTTTCCAGGATATTACCCTACGGGAAAATAATGCTGAATCAGCTCTTATGATCTGTGTACAATGTTGCTTGGTCATCATTTTAGAAATCTTATAATTATATGCGCTAACTCGTCATTCATATGCATCGTCATGATCTTGAACAATAAGTTCGCGATCGAGTGATTCTCTTGAAAAACCAATATACTGTTCAAACTCTTGTATTGCTAATTTACAGATTTCCGGTGAATTACTTCATGATTCCATGATTTCATGATTTAAATCTTAAAGCTATAAAGAATACCGTTTTATGACTTACTGCAATTTCAGTGCCGATGACTATACCAGAGGCTACATGCCCAGTAGGGCGATGGTAAGCTACGATGGCAATGTCTTTTGGCCGCCCCCGACAAAATTCCGGTCAACTTGCTCAGGTAATCAAGCCAAATGAATCAGTCACCTCAAGTAGAATGTGTACACAAGTTATACTCTACAGGGCAGTAAGTTAAATTACGTACATTCAACACTATTTTATTGCAGTTGACGTCACGTACTTCCCCTTTGATGATCAAGTCTGCTTTTTGAAACTGGGATCTTGGACATACAATGGATTCCAGGTTACAAGTATTTCCCTTCCTTCAACCTTATTTTATCCCCTTTCATATTACACAAGATCCCTTTCAGCTAGTTAATTAAAGTTGATAAGCAGTGACTTTTCATTCTCAAATCCAGAATTGAGAATCAAAGCACTTTTACTACATTCATACGCTGTACTTACAGCAGTCTAATTCCTATTGAGAATTCATCCAAAACTCAAATACCATGCAGGCTTGTACCAGGCTTGTGATTTGCTAGTCAAGTTGAAAGTTTAATCTAGGGAAAGTGAATGGGAACGTTTCCGCGTGTTATTGCATAGTATGTTGTTACAGTATCCCTTTCTCTGTCTCCATTTTACCTTGACTTTAAGTTCAGGAAGCAATATTTTATTAATACTATAGATATAAATCTATTGCTAATGTTATAGGTAGTTCATTTGATGTTTTCTTGTGCGCCCTACTGAACTTTTATGCTTTTATTTCTAAAGGAAGCTACAAATTTGAATTCTCTAGTTAGTTACCAAAGTAAGCAGTGGTCGTAAACATTTTAGCAGAATAGTACTCTTAATTATTATTTGCCTATAAGTCTTACTTAAAGTAACGATTTGGATAACAGTTTAAGTCCTGGGATTTAGATATTTTCCAACCGAGTGCAGACATGTTTGCTTTACTTTCTTTCCTTTTCTCTTTAATGTACTCCTATATAATTATAGGGTTTTTTTTATAACAATGCCTTTCATTTTAGAACACTCCTTTTTCATCCACGTAGGACAAGACTTTCGCTGCGCGATTAAATAATGCTTTGAAGCTTCCACAGTATCACGCAAATTCTCATACTCAAGAAATTTGTTTCCCACTTAGCTGATCTATCAACTTTTCTAGATATCCTAAAAAAATTTAAAAAGCAGTAACATTCAACTATGCAATGAAAGACAAGACTATGAAGAATTAAAAACGAGCCAATCAATAATAAGATATCTTTGCTAAAACAATGGGCGAATATGAAGGTGTAAAATGAATAAGTTTAGTGTGTAATAAGTTGTTTGATTTCAATTTCACAGGTTGACATCACGAACAGAACTTCAGCCGTTGACTTATCAAATTACATCTCCAATGGGGAATGGGAACTGATAAAAGCCGTCCAGCAAAGAAACGTGGTCTATTATTCATGTTGTACGAAGTTGAACATTTTATATTACACCTGTATCTCACTGATACTTATTCCCACAGAGTTCAAGTTTGCAGAACTTAGTGTAGAAAATATATCAAGCATAAACTTAATTATTTTCTTCAATATTTCACTCCCACATCCTTGTTGGTTTACCTAGGTCCCGAGCCATTCCCTGACGTGACGATAACATTAGTTATCCGGCGAAAAACATTGTGAGTTTTATTTTAAGCTCAGGTATATTTATTTCATCTCTCTGTCTCTCTCTCTCTCTCTCATATCCTTTCTCTGTGCATAGACTCTTGTAACTTTTCCATTATTATCTCAATAATTCTGTTCACCGTTACATACATCACCTCTACTCTCTACCCAACTTTTCTACTAGGTAGTCTACGATGCCGTGTATAACGTTTGAAACGGTAGTCATCTTCCTTCAGCAGTCGAGCACGAGTCCATTAGTTTTTATACCCAAATAATATCATGAAACTTATCTAGACCACCTGTAAACCCCCAAAACAAGATGAAAATACTTTTACCGTAACACAACCACATAACCAAGGAAGTTTACCTAGAAACCAGACATAAAACAGGATGTTGGCAAAGAAATATCCCTGCTACCTGTACACACACGTATCTGATAAGGCAGCGACTCCTTTAACATAAATCCCTCTACTTGGAGCTAAAAATACCATGGCGTATTACCTAACGTGTTTTGATGGGCTTTTACTTTATACTTTCCCCATTTCAGCAACAGTACAGTGACATGAAGTAGCTTTGATGGAGTTGCATAACTGTTGTCTTTATCACTGAGTAGTAGCTTATAGCTACTATTCGGAAGGAAGTGATAAAGTTTCTTCCCGTCATCATTCTGGCGAATAAATAAGCCCTCCTTTGAGATAGCGTAAGATTTAATATCGATGCTCAAACGCGTTACCTTGCTGGATTGGATGGAGTATGAGGAAAGCTTGTCCCTGGTGGAGTTTCCTTATCTATTGAGATGATATGAGTAGAACTAGAACTTCTAGACATCCAAGTATTGCCTGGGATAAGTCTTAATGCCTTTATACACGAGGAAGAGGCTTAATTGAAAGTACATGTCTTTCCAGGTAGCTTAAGGTTCATAACTTACTGTGTGATGTGTTTCAGCATGCATATATCCTTTGGAGATACCTTATTCCTGTGAACGGCAGATTTATTCCTGGAAATTAGAAACTTATATGTGGGTGTGGTATAAGGAAAAACGGACCGAGATTCAGATTAAGCATCGTTTCTCCATGCAATGATTTTGAAAGAATATGAAAGGATGAATTAGACAGATATGGATTCTTCGTCTGAGATGCATGTGGATTATTATAGTCAGTCTTTTAACTGTACATTTAGAAAACATATTTACCGTATTTCGGGCTTTAATTCCCCTGAGGAATTGCTTTAGAAGGCTAAATTGGTAAAACGCGTCAAAGATTGGGCAAACTTTTATTTTTAGCATGGACAGGTAGGTAGAATTATTTAGAGGGTGAATTAAAACCGGAAATACGGTATGTTCTCTTTCTTCTTCCTAGATATTACATCTACAACATCGTTCTACCGTGTATTATGCTGTCGGCTCTGACTTTGTTGGTGTTCTGCCTTCCACCCGATTCGGGAGAGAAAATTGCCCTAGGAATTACTGTTCTTTTGGCCTTTTCCGTCTTCATGCTCGCAATTAATGAGTTAAGTCCGGATAGTTTGGTTAATTTGTTCATGTTACTTCACTAATGATCTATATGCGTTTACAAATTTGCAGAATAAAGGCTTTTATGAATCGATTTATTTTCTAGATCACTACCTGAAACATCTGAATCTATACCGCTAATAGGTAAGGAGAAATAACCTGTTACAAAATGGACTGTAAGCGTCTATGAACGAATGTTATTTGGCCAAGTTAAAGCCAAGTTAGATGTTGTATGAAAAAGGGAGATAAAGTCTTGTTTCGTGCATAAAGATATTACTATTGATTACAGGTGTATATCTCACAATTGTGATGGCCATTACATCTGTCTCAGTTATCATGACCGTTGTGGTGCTTAACTTGCACTACCTCGGACCACAAGTTAGGCCAGTTCCTTCCTGGCTTTTGTAAGTCACCTTCAGTCCAATATGATTGCTTGATGACATTTCCGTTCATGTTAACACATTGATTTTTACGTTCTCGTCAAGTATTTATATTGAAAAGTTTTACAAATACCGACACAGATGTTTTTGTTGTAGCCTTTCTTTAAAGGCAAGATTTTGGTTAGCCAAAAGTTTCCAAAGAAGAGCTGAAATATAAATACTTGAATGTCTTTAACCCGCAGACAAGCCGACATCCCTTTGATGGGCTCATTAATAGTAATACTAGCATAATAACAATAATTTTGTTTTAGCAGGTGCCTTCTTCCAAAATGGGATGGGAGTCATCAGATCCGTCAAAAAAGTTTACTAGTCCCGGTGACACAAAGGGAACCTAAAAGTGGAAGTTTGAAAAGAAACCATATATTCATTACAAAGTGGCGTGGGGATAATGGGGAAAAGTACTCGATAGACGTTCCTGAGGGAAAAGGAGAGGAACCCATGAGAGAAACAAGCGAGGCTTCTTCTGCCGAATCCATTACAAATGGAAATGGAAGCAACTTCAACTCAAGTAATATCGTGAAGAGAGTTCGTCCGACAACTATCTGTGAAAGCAGCTCATCTCATGTCAATCACCCACGCCGTCATTCTGGACAAAGTCTCGACAAGGACGGCTCGGGTGGTTGCATTACAGGAGCTGGAACAGTTTTTGAAGAGCTATTGGTCTCTATAAAAAAGCTTATTAGCAAGCAGGATGAGATCGAAGCACAAAATAATTTAGTCGCAGAATGGAGACTGGTAGCCCAGGTTGTAGATAGAATTCTATTCTGGATATTTTTTACTTTCACTATGAGTTCTTCAACGATGATTTTACTGATTCTTCCAATATACAAAAGAAGTTGGTATGGTTCACCTCTTTTGATAATAAACGATACGGACTTGGGACCTTATTGAACTGAAACATGAAGTGAATTTTAAAATGAACAAATTCTACACGACTCGACTCTGTCTCTCTTATATCTGGCATACGAATTCTGATGATCTCTAATCTTTAGAAGAAGGAGTACCTTTACAAAAGATGCCTTTGGCATATTTAATGGCTTTTTTTGTAAACTGTATTAATTTGGAATGAGGCGTAGTATGTGTTGTACCATATGGCTGAATAAAGAAGTATTTCATGTGAATATTTAAGCAAACCATCCGTCGAGTCAAATAAATTACTATGTCTATGTTTATTTTGTTTACATGCATGTACAAAGGGGAACATCAGTAGCATTTAAACATCATCCCCTCTAAAAGGTACACAATCATACTTTAAACTGAGTTTAACCTAACTTATATAACGTAACTTGCAAAAGCAACTTAAGTTCCTCAGTTTTTTTAATGAAAAACCACTCACAAAACCTATTCATCCCTAGCTATGATCTCTCTTTCTTCTTTCATATAATTGTAATTTAGAATGCGAAGCAGGTCAAGAGGTGTCCATGGGTTCTGTCGTTTTGAGAAGTTTAGGCTGGAATGTTAAATCCGACAAAGCATCTTGCAGAGCTCGGCAACATGCTCATACTACTGGTGTGTGGTGTGAAATCCCTCAGCAACTTCCATATCTGATGCAGCCTTTATATGTTTCAACTCTTCTATTTATTTATATTTATTTTATTTATTTGGCTCAAAGCTCCCTTCGGGCTCAGGCCCATGGAGCTGCAACAATTCATATATTCATTATTGTATGCATTACAAGAGAGCAAAGGCGTTCTTAAAGAACAGTAATATCTACGGGGCTTTAAAAGCGACAACTCGTCTATTGGCGTCAAAGATCTATTGACATCAAAGATTCAAAGATTGACGTCAAAAATTCAAAGATCGACGTCAAAGATTCAAAGATTGACATCAAAGATTGACGTCAAAGATTCAAAGATTGACAGACAAAGATAGACAAATCTGTTACCGGATTAAGTGAAAATCTGTTACCAGATTAAGTAAAAATCTGTTACCAGATTAAGTGAAAATCTGCCACCGTTAAGTGAAAATCTGTTACCGGATTATGTGAAAATCTGCCACCGTTAAGTGAAAATCTGTTACCGGATTAAGTGAAAATCTGTTACCAGATTATGTGAAAATCTGCCACCGTTAAGTGAAAATCTGTTACCGGATTAAGTGAAAATATGTTACCAGATTACGTGAAAATCTGCCACCGTTAAGTGAAAATCTGTTACCGGATTAAGTGAAAATCTGCCACCGTTAAGTGAAAATCTGTTACCGGATGACTATCTTTGAATCTTTGACGTCAATCTTTGAATTTTTGACGTCAATCTTTGAATCTTTGACGTCAATCTTTGAATCTTTGACGTCAATCTTTGATGTCACTAGATCTTTGACGCCAATAGACGAGTTGGCCCTTTTAAAGCCCCGTAAATATCGTATCAATTATTTCACTACATTTTCTTGACAACTATTACAATACAAATCATCAGCTGCACTATCTTTATAACCACAAGCCCCGTGTGGGCATTTATAACATCACTACAAATTAGTAATCTTTAAATCTTGGATGGTCTCCTGGTTCGAAAAAACTCTTCTATAGTGGGTGGATTAATGCCTCCGAAATCTAAATGCATCTCTTGATATGTAAACAGTGGAACGTCTTCTAATTTTGGGACGGGAAGAAAAGAGGTTCTACCACTACTGAACCCGATCCCTGAAGTAAACGATATGGACTGAGGCTGAGATGGTTTTGATAGATTTAACATATTGTTTACTCTAAGCTCGTTATCATTATCCACGCGATTTTTATGCGAAGCAACAATAGATTTCGCATCTACGTCCGAAAACATCAGATCATCTATCAGAGCTTCTTGAGTTTTGAGTTTTCGCATTTTTTCTTCCTTCTCAACACTTATGGTTTCAAGTCGAAGGCATTCCGATCGAAGTTTTTCCTCTTCTATAATTGTATCTAGTTTAAGTATCTCTTCGTTCAAACGCGATTTAGATTTACCAATTTGCTCCTTGTTGTCTCGCTTGTACTGATCTATTTTCTTATTTGCGTCTATCACATCTGTATTATTCACTAGACTGAAAACTATTGATTCCACCTTAACATAAATAAAACACAATTAAGTTAATGAACACTGCAAAAGTTACGCATGTATTAATACCACATTTTAACTAAGCCTACGTCTTCCAAGTCTAGTCATTACAATCTTTCAGAGAATTGAAATCATTCTCGTAGATGGCAAAAATCTCCAAAAATCCGGCGTCGTCAACTTCTTTTTCTATAATCGAATCTTCGAAAAGCTGGACCTGCTTAGCCCAACTCCAAAATCTGGACATACAGCAGACCCTATACAAATAATAAATTATTAATCATTTTTATAATTCCAAAACATATAACTAATTATATGAATTAATCCCCTTAACCTTACGGTCACTACAATTAAACAGTTATTTAGTTTAGGAATTACCAGACTGATTTAGACGATGTGAATTGTTACTATCGTACGCATTTTTTGCATCGGATTCGGATGACCCAACCTTAAGGAATAAAAAACAAGACAGCGCCAAGCAAGCCAAGAGGAAGAAGCGACATAGCGCAGTGTTTATGACCTTGTCTTCTTCATAGGCGCAACCACGAGTGGGTACGAATACATTAAAGGATGGGGAGAGGTAAGGGTGGGCGGAGCCTGGTTAACATGTAGGGGATAGGCTATTTCTAAAATCCTAGTGGGTACAATGTACCCTTGAATTGAACCCACGCTGGTTGCGATAGTGACTATATGGTCTGCATGCAGAACCGTTCCGTTGGACAACCGTTGGATTGTTGGATAGGCTGGGTTGGGGAAAAAGAGATCTTCTTGGCGGGGGAGACATGGCGGGAGAGAAAATGAGAAGATATTTTTGTGAATAAAAATGAAAACTTAGATGCAAGTTTTTCTAAGTTTTTCGGTTTTATCCTAATCGTCCGGGTTTGTTGACCGGATAGTCGTCAAAAAGAAACTTTTTCCATTCTGAGTTTAAAATGTGAAAATTGTTGTCGAAAGAACCCAAGTTGTCAGTTTTAAACTGAGTTGGAACTGGAGGAAGAAGCAGAAGAGCAGAAGAACTGGGTTTGTTTTTGTTTTGTTTTCATTTAATAAACTTTGGGACTGAAAGTGTTTAATTAATTAAGGAAGGGGGAGTTAAAGTAATTAATTTCCTAATACTTTCTTCAGTCGTTTACTTGAACTTTTCTGCATTTATTTAGGTAAATAGCACCAAATTTCATTTATTTTTATATTTATTTCGAATGAGTTTGATCTTAGATATACTATTTTATTTATTTATATTTATTTTGAAGAGTTTGATATAATTATTTTATTTATTTTATATTTTTATGTTTTTATATTTTATATTTATTTCGAAGAGAGTTTGATAATAGTAACGATCACATCGTCCAAACGTGTGTATTTTTGGAAGGTGATTTAGAATGAGTTGGCTTGATTGATCGATAATTCAATAAGTATTGATTGCACGAACATCGTAGGAATATAAAAGTTAGGTTGAAGCTTTAGCTGTTTGTGTGTAAGTTTAAAACCTTTTGTAAACTGTATTTCAGCTTTAAGCAGCTTGATAATAAAATAAACGGTATAATAATATAATTAATGCTCACGCTTGCAATGCAACCAGTTTTGTACCTCTGTAGTACCTACGTTCTATATTCCCTGTCCGAAGGTCAGATTTATCGCTTATCAGTTCATGGAATTACTAAATTAATTAATTAAGCTGAGATAGTTGCAGTCTTGGGCCGTCCTTAACATAGCATTGTGTCTGTTATAAATGGAACGGCGACTTGGATTTAGAATTTAGAATGACTGAAGTAGGGAAAGTCCTTCATTCCTACCCTATTCCCGTTTTAATTCCTCCTCCGGAATAATCCGATTTAATTCACCCTACCTTTCCACGTTAAAAGTCCTATCTTGTCCATGTTAATATGATTTCTAATTTTACCTTCAAAGTAATAAAGCCCCAGAGAGTAATTAAAACGGGAAATACGGTATATTCCTTTATTGTATCAATAATCGTAACCATTTTGCCTAAAAAGTTAGATCGATAACTTTGCCGTACCAGGAGGTCCAAACTCCTTCAGTTTATCTCCATAAATCATTATTGTTTCCTCTCAAAGTGAGGCATTCCACGAATCCCCAAATACAGTTTAATCATTTCCCTTATCTCTCTTGTGTGTATTTTGACAAATGATTTCTCCCCTCTTACAAAACTTACTAAAAAGTACAGAAAACACACACACGAAAAGAAAGTTCAAAGAGAGAGTTTATACTGTTGGGTTTGCCTAAGTTTGTTTTAGCTAAATTGTCCTTTCCTGAAGAAAGTTTACTGGTATAACCAGTTACTACTTGGATAGAAAGGAAAAACACTATATAGTAATGCATGCGATAAGTCTATTATCTCCTGACACGCGGGGGGCAGTACAAGGGTCATTAAAATGTCTTGATTTCCGTCCGTCCAGTCTTCTACATTTGTACATATTTATTTATTTATTGATTTCCAACAGATAACTTTGTGAAGGATCCTTAACCGTCAGTAAAATGGACCGTCCGATCAGTAGACAGCTACACGATAGCAGTTTAAGTATCGCGAGTAGGAGCAATAGCAGTTCTAGGAGTGATGGAGGCATCGTCAGTTCTTCTACTGCTAATAATAATAGTAATAAGAAAACGGGAAGTGTCCCATCCGAAACTACAAAACAGTTTTTGCAGGACGGAACAACCGAACTCATTACCAATTTAGGTAAGTGCATCAGTAATGCCATTAGTTAAGACGAAAAATGAACCCCCGTTGTGGAGAAGCTCCTCACTTTCCTTTATCTTTTGGTTTATCTTGCCTTTCTTGGATTGGCAACTTTGTAATGAGTTTTATTCGTGTTTGTTTAGACCACGAGCTATGGGACGTCCGCCTCCGAGCTTTGAAATGCATTATGAGTAAATTGGATTGCGGAATCGTGAGTTCAGAAACGCTGAGTAGGAGAGCTGACCTTTTAAATAGACTTTGTGCCTGGATCCGTCAATCCAGGGAGACCATAAATACCCGTACCACGAGAGGATCGTCTGGTAGTTTAAATCCAGCTAGGGAAGGCCTACCTTTCGTTATCCAGTTGCTTATTCGTCTTGCGGAGGTTCTTACTTTTAGAAAAAGAGTACTTTTTAAAAATGTACTTTATTTTTAATTACTCTTATTTTTACTTTGTAGCACGAGGATACTCGGAAGTACATCCAAAATGAGAAAATAGACTCGCTTCTGAGTAAATTAAGACTTCAGTTAACTGGGGAAACCAGAGCGTTATTGGATAAGCTCCTTGACGCAGTAGCGACGGTCAGTATCGACTTGACTTTCAAAGGGCAGCCGGACGTTTGGGACGATAATGAGTCAATTCATCCTTCGGATCAAGTTGACCACAGAAAAAATATACTTAGCCAAGTTGTAGATCAGTACCAACTTAAGGAAATGTCCTCAGATCGTGGAGACGAGTTTGGTAAGCACGGATCAGTGGCCAGTAGTTCTGCTTGGGAGACCTACTTCCCTGAACAGTCCAGCAAAGATTCGCAGGACTTGAAACTCATCTGTTTCGGTGTGACAAGCGTCCCTTTGGGAGGTATTGACCGCAGAGTACTCGCCTCAACTGTTGAATCCCTCCTGAGTAAAAATGAACCTTTGGTTTTAATGACCGTAAGTTTTTTGAGGGATGTTCTCGTACAGGATTACCCTCCGGAGGTTTTCATTCAGGAATCTGCCTTGGTTATGGTATGTCCTAAAATTCAAGTGTACAGTATTTAATCCTCGATGAGTTTAAAATATTTACAAACTTTCTGTTGAGTTTTCAGAGTGTGCTAGAAGTGGCTGAAAGTTCTTGGGAAAATCCCATGATCTCTTATATATCCGTCCAAGGCCTCCTAAGGCTTTCCAACTTACTCCGGATGCGAATTAGCCAGCTTAATTCCAGCGAGTTTTACCAAATAAGTGTAGACTTGCAGGTAAAGGAGTTTTTCCCTATGGATTGCCCGGTATAAAAGTAATCTTTCTAAACTGCTTGTGTTTTTTCTTGACAGAAAAATAACATGGAGAGTTCAAGTTCATACTCTCCATACAAACCGTTCGGAATTAGCACAAGTGGAGGAAGAAAAAATACAACTTCTAACAGCGAAACATTAGCCTCTAACATCTGTTCCTTGCTAAAAAGTCTGACACGAACCTTGCTCTTTAAACCAGACCTATTCTCTTTGTGGATACTCCTGGATAGTTTCTCATTCACGTTGTGCAAATTTTCGTTAACCTTCCCCCTGGACTCGACCCCATTTTCCCTAAGTTTACAAGAGATCCTCCAAGACCTGGCTCACTGTTATGAGAAAAACCACCCAGTTCTTTCAAGTCCAGCTCTAGCTTTATGTATATCTTCGATCCTTCATTCCCTTCACAAGGCAGATCCCTCGTTTATCATTGCACAAGATGTGAGGAAAACTTTAAGAGAACTTGTCTGCTGTCCTAAGCTGTTCCACTTGTGGCCAGAAGTGCACCATTACTTCCTAGAGACAGCGGGCCCTCTGGAGGATACCCTTAAGGGAGCTTCGGAACGGATGAAACTTGTTTGCAAAGGGTTGGAAGAAATGGCTAACGTTTTGGACGTGAAGGAGAACGCTGAAATGGACCGAGACACTTTTGTCTCGTTGAAAGAGGCCGTTCCCTTCCTGGACATGTGTGAGAGTGAGGAGTCCGTAGAGGCCTTTTTAACCAGGACCCTAGCCCTCTTTACTAATCCTATTTACCACAGTTTAATCCCAAGTGACAAGGAGAGGAATGAAGTAGTCTTACAGTTAATGGCCCATCCGAGTGAAGGGGTGAGGGCTAAAATGTATTCGAGATTGAGGGCCCTTGTCAAGAAACACTTTGGACCGGAGAGCATACCGAGTGGAGTTAAATCTGTTGAGAATGAAATAGCCCTGTCTATCATCCTTGATAGGGAGTTTTTACAAGAAGTTTTAAACTTTGGGACGATGGATGCCAACTTAGAGGTTGTTTACTGTTGAGAATGCATGTATGCACTTTTAGAGGAAGTCGGACTAATCTATTTGTGAATTTAGGTACAGCATTTCGCTGAAGAGATCGTCCTTTTCCTTCTGAAATCTAAGCTCTGCGTCAGGGAGGAAGTTTGGGATCAAGTTCTTTCGTTATTGAGCACTTGTAAAGAGAGTTTAGAGTGTCAAGCGGATGTGCAAACTGTTATTGGGAAGGCTGTGCTGAGTTTCTGTGATCCTGGGACGAATGAAAATGAACTGAATGAGACAGAAGTTTGTGGAAATTATTATAAAGCTCGTTAAAGTTGTTTAGTTAAAATTAAAATGTAAAACTTCTTTGTAATACTTTTTTGCAGTTGTTGTGCTCTAACTTGCGTCTACTGTACTCTAGCAATCTGCGAGTGAGGGAGGAAGCTTCGGAACGGATGATGAAAATCCTTAGCCAAACCCCTACAGGAACTGTTACGTTTAGATACGCCAGTTATAGCAACTACACCCTCTCTAGCATGTTCAGTGTTGGGAGGAACTTGGACCCTAAGGAAGAGCCTGTCATTGCTACAAATGAAGGTGGACCTGTCCAGGTAACTTTTGAAGGCTCTAGGCGTCAAGGCCGTTTTGACACTTCAAACGAGTAAATTAATATATTTTCTATTTTTGCAGAAAGGGGGTTTACTGCGTCAAATGGAAGCTTGTCGGTGTGAAGATCTCGAATCTAATGTAAAGAAGCAGGCTTTATTTCAACTTTCTGTGTTACTTGAGGACCAACGGCTTCATGCCCCTTTTTGTGAAAACGGTGGACCAGAACTTATTTTAGAAATCATTGGAAAAATTGCCGTGCGTTTTAAATGTTATTGGAAGCTTTGCTAAATAAGAAAGTATGCACTCTTTAGTGTTTTTAACTCTGCTTTTAGTCGGAAAAGGACTACAAGTATCCGTTGGACATGTGGCCTCCAGTAGTAAAAATCTTAAAGCTCGTCTCCCTGCCGAGTGGATCAAGCCTGAGAAAGCGATTGGGAACAGATTTTGAGCTCCTTGTGAACCTCTCATGCGGTCTGTTCTCCCTCAGGGCGGATGACCGTTTTAGACTAGATGCAATCCATCTACTGACCCTTCTCCTCTTCCATTCCGTATTAAAGTACACAGACTCAGGAAATAAAATGCTCTTACCACAAATTCTACTTATGAAATACCGAATCCCAATAGTGGCCGAGCCTTTTCTCAAGGTTAGTGCTTATCGGACGGAGAAGAAGCCCAAACAACTGGCGGAAGAGGTGGCAACGATAGCTGATGTTGACGTTAGACTTGATAACTATCCCATGGATAGAGTGTACACTTCTTGGTGGACTTTAGGAAGGAAGCAGCCTGACGCGAAGTGGGGGAATTTAACCGTGGATTCAAGTACTAGTCGTCTATTACTGGATAATTCTGTCCAAGGGAATGAAACCAGCCGATCCATGGACTTTAATAATAGTAATAAAAGTCATCCGCAGGAAGTCATACCGCAGTTGCTCCATGCGGTTCAAAGTGCAGCAGGTTTGTCCACTTTCACTACTACTTATCATCTCTATAATGTATGTTTAGATTTCTAAAGCTTCGAAGCTTTTCTTAACAGGGCACGGAGCCGTAATCGAGACCCTCGAGACCCTATGGACTTACGTCCTTCCCCTAGAACTAAACACACGTACAGGGACCTCTCAACTTGACTACATCTGTTCGGATGCTCCATGGCGAGAAGCCTTTTACCGTTTTATGGTCGTTGAGCCAACATGTCCCGAGGACGAGGAGCTCCTTACCCGAATCCTGGATGTCCTCACCTTCCTGATTTCGAATATGAAGGAAGCTTCGTCCTCACTCGAGTGGGTCGTTTCCCTTAGCATGGAGAAGGGATGTGCTGGACTGAAGCTTTTGAAACTCCACGCTGTTGGTGGATCTGAGATGCCTTACTCTGCCACAGTCCTTCCGACAGTCCTCAGATCCCTTTTCGAGTTCTACTTCGGAATCCTGAAAAGTTCACACGTTCCTTTGGAAGAGGAGTACCTCTGGGACCTTTTTAGTACCATTTGTCTCGTTTTTCATGAACTTGGGGAGAGGAACTTCAACTTTGCAGGTAATAATCGCAATATTTTACACAATTGTAGGGAAGTAATAATATTCTTTCCTTTATACAGTCGTCTTGCAGCCGATCCTTTACGGGCTGTCGCTACTCACATCAAAGGCCTCAATAAGGGACCAGTTGCTAAAGAACCCGAAGTTCGTCCTTGCCCTCTTCCATCGGGTGACTGAAGTTATTATTTTCCTGAAGGGAACCAACCAAAGTATGGGGGACAGTTTCAAGCACCAAGGAGCCCTCTGCCATGCCTCTCTATCGTTTTTTCAGTTGGTATCTGTGATTAACTCGGACAGGAAGGGAAACGTGGGGTTTGTTTCGATAGATTGGATTGGAAAATGCTGTGCGGTCATTCCTTCTTTGTGGGACAGTCGGGATGTCAAGACTAAAGCTGTTGCCTTTCAGGTGCGGGTTTTTACCTGGGTATCCCTCCCCAGGTTTCTCTCACAGTTATGGGAGTTTGAGGTTCAAGTTTAGCCAAATAAGATAGTACCGCCATTCTAAAGGGGTTATGATTAGCAACAGAGGCCGTAATTTAAGGTTATTCAGGTTCAAAAAAGTTTTCTGAAGTTTAATCTCTGAAATGGTTTTTTCTTGTAGCTTTGTCAGTTGATAACGAGTAGTTCCAAAGGATGTATTTCCTGTATGCAGATAATGGAATCTCCGGCGAGCGTTTGGATTAAATCTTACAAGTACTTCTTTCGTATTTTCTCTCAAGCTGTATGTAAGTACTTTTAAAAGCCATTCCTAATGTTTGAGTTTTTCTTAGCACCCTGATGGATTGTGAGGAATCTGCGGTGGTGAAGAATCGAGCCGGGATGGTTCTTTTAAACCTTTTATCAACATGGGAAGAAGTTTTAAGCTCTGGAGTGATAAACGAGCCACTTAATCTACCCGATTGGCCCGTGCTTGATGACTTAGTCCAGCTCCTCTCTCACGTCTACTGGCTGCCTTGCTTATCCGATACTTTTAAAGGGACCGAGGAAGCTAAATCTATTAGTAATGGATCGGGAGATAGTCAAAGTAAACCGTGTTTAAGACTTTGTAGCATATACCAACGGAACTAAATTGTTTGTTTAATTCAGGTTCAGCAATCGTGCACTTAATAACTCCAAAAGGGCTGGGAACAATATGTAAACTTTTAATCCAAATGAGCAACAGTAAGCTATCTCCCTTTCACCCAGAACCATTTAACGCTATCGTATCGTCCAGTGGGATTTGTCCACTCCTATTTCGGTAAGTACCCCTCCAGTCAAAGGTCAAGCGCTTGCTTGACATAGCGTTTAAAATTATTAGAATTATTTAGGATCATAGGAACTCATTGCATCTCAAGTATCAAGAACCCATCCTGGTGGTTTGATTCCCTACGAGCTGTTTCCACAACTGTTGAAGCTCTAATAGCCATGGCCCAGCTGGACAGAAGTATTTGTGTCATGCTTATCAGTGATAAAGGAAGCGTTTACTCTTTAATACAGTTGTTCACTTTGAAACCTTTAGAAGGTTAGTCAAGTCAAAGCGTTTCTTCTTTCTGTACAAAGTAAATGTGTTTAAGTCAAGTCTTTTAAACTGCAGGTGGCCAAGCTCTAGATATCTTGTCAAGTTTGTGGATAAACGTGTTCACCCTTCTCTCGATCCTTTGCTCTGACTCGGGAAACAACTTCGAAGATCTTGAACGCTGCATCATTTCTCAGCGAGAGTTAATCTTTGGTCAATTAGTCCAATGGCTTAAGCCCTGTTCTCTCGCAAAAAGTCGTAAAATCGCTCTCCAGTTCACCTACGCTCTCCTCAGTAGACTGACTTACAAGCAGCAGGATAGAGAGGCCTCAAACTCATCCAAGTCCTCTTCCTTCCTATCAGTTTCTTCTGGTGGACATGGCCAAAGTCCGCATCCCCTTCTGTGTCGAGAGTGGAAGGGGATGGGGGGTACTTTTGGGGGGATTTTGTGCAGAAGTTTACTCGAAGTTTATGAAGACGTTCTAAGTGTGGATGAGCGGAAGGCCCTTTTGAGCTCTCTTTGTGCGTTGATTTCCCTTTCACCGACGGCAAAAGAGTATGGTATTGAATACGACTTGGCTGGATGTCTGATAGATAAATTGAAGGAATTTGGGTTGCGATATTATGATTCAACTGATACGGGAATGATTGGGAAAAAGGTTAGACTTTTAAGTTAATTTTATTTATAAACCAAAGTTTCTTATAACTGAAACAGAGCGTTTATTTCTTTACAGAGTGTAAACCAATGGCATGAAGAAACCCTTGGGATCATGTCCGTCCTATCTGCCCTGGTTTATCAAACATTGGAGGCAAAAAAGTCTGCACATTTCAACAATTTGGTAGACAACCTCCACAAAATATTCAAGTGGTGGAAGTCTTACCCAAACCGGACCCTCCTCCACGCTTTTATCGAAACGCTTATGAACTTTACGGAAGATTTTACTGTTGGTAAGCGAGTTTCCCAAGAAGATTTGACTAATATAAAAAGACGAGACGTTTTATAATTCCGTTTCCGTTCTTCTTCCAGGTTCGCATGCTTTAACTCTGACCTCGAATGCTGTGGGTGTGGGACCTCGTAAAGTTGCTACTCCGCTGTCTCTTTTGGTTGAAATTATTAGTAAGGTTCTGTTTTTTAACCGTTTGAAAATAAAAATAAATAGTTCGGGAAGTTAAATTTTATTGAATTGATTGTTTCCTTAGACATTCTTCAAATGGAGTTGGATTCTATAGACAAAAATCCCAATCTAAAAACAATAGAACTTATATTCGAACTGCTCAAGAACACGTCGTTCGTATTGGAATGCCGTAACCTAATCGCTAAGGTGCATAGTAATTTATTTAACTCCAACTCATTCTTTTTATCCTCTAATATAGCAAAATGTTTCGATTTCAGAGTACAATACTCCCGTTTATAAAGAATCTCTACCCCCTTGACGTTAAGAAATGGAGTACCAAGCAGCAGCATGTTAAGGCAATGTATTTGGAATTTATTGTTGATCTTTCCGTTCACTCCGACGCGCAGGCTGCAATCGCGAAGGTTTTTAATACATAAATAGGAGTTGGCGTTCCCGTGTATAATTAAGGGATTCTTTTCTATGTGCATATTTGTATCTTTCAATTTAGATTCCAGAAGCCATTGAAGTGTTAGTTCTGCTCGTGGATCTTGAACAAGAATCGTCGTCTATACTTGCCCTGAAGATTTTACGGAATTTAAGTTTCCAACCCTGTAATCGGGCCAGGTTTCTCTGTGATGGTAAAACTTTGCGATTTCTTTGTTACTTATTCTTCTACTAAGCAAAGTAATTAAATCGCTGATCTCCCTTTCCCTCGTAGAAAGTATCCTGCCAGCCTTATCGATAAAACTGAGGGATAGTGATAACTTGGAAGTGATTGAAATCGCAGCGGTGAGCGTCTGGACTCTTATTGCCAACTCCGAGAAAGGAAAACTAGTGGCCAAGAAGTCAAATTGTCATACGAACGTTTCAAAAGCTGTGAGAAGGCTTCGAAAAATCGAGACCAGTTCTAATGATATTTATTCGGTCAAACGGGATCTCTCCAATGTGCTCAAAATTCTTACAACCCTACTCGCTCTACTTGGCTGCTCTAATGTTAATGAGTCGTGTGGTTGAGCTAGATTAATAAATCTGGGGGTTTAGTAGCACTAGAAGTACAAAGAGGAAGTTGAGCAGATAGATAAATAGTATGTAATTTGTAAAAAGATTTTCCTGTAAAAGCCTTTATATTTTTATAACAAGGAAAGTAAACATAAACTATTACACAGCTTGGCAAATAAATTAGTTCAAGATTTTTGCCTTTATTTATCTTTCGTATTTCGACGAGCGAGTGGGAAGAAAAATGTTTATAGATTGTATCTTTTCATCGTGAACTATCCCCTCTAAAAGGTACACAATCATACTTTAAACTGAGTTTAACATATACTTATATAACGTAACTTGCAAAAGTAACTTAAGTTTCGTTCAGTTTTCTATAGAAAACCACTCACAACCCATTCATCCCTAGCAATAATCTCTCCTTCTACTTTCATATAATTGTAATTTAGAATGCGAAGCAGGTCAAGAGGTGTCCATGGGTTCTGCCGTTTTGAGAAGTTTAGGTTGGAATGTTAAATCCGAGAAAGCATCTTGCAGAGCTCGACAACAGGCTATACTGGAGTGAAATCCCCCAGCAACTTCCGCATCTGATGCAGCCTTTATATGTTTCAAGTAGGATGAGTGTGTTGCTTTCAACTCTTCTATAGTGGGTGGATTAATTCCTCCGAAATCTAAATGCATCTCTTGATATGTAAACAGTGGGACGTCTTCTAATTTTGGGACGGGGAGAAAAGAGGTTCTACCACTACTGAACCCGATCCCTGAAGTAAACGATATGGACTGAGGCTGAGATGGTTTTGATAGATTTAACATATTGTTTACTCTAAGCTCGTTATCATTATCCACGCGATTTTTATGCGAAGCAACAATAGATTTCGCATCTACGTCCGAAAACATCAGATCATCTATCAGAGCTTCTTGAGTTTTGAGTTTTCGCATTTTTTCTTCCTTCTCAACACTTATGGTTTCAAGTCGAAGGCATTCCGATCGAAGTTTTTCCTCTTCTATAATTGTATCTAGTTTAAGTATCTCTTCGTTCAAACGCGATTTAGATTTACCAATTTGCTCCTTGTTGTCTCGCTTATACTGATCTATTTTCTTATTTGTCTCTATCACATCTGTATTATTCACTAGACTGAAAACTATTGATTCCACCTAACATAAATAAAACACAACAAAGTTAATGAACACTGCAAAAGTTACGCATGTATTAATACCACATTTAAATTAAACCTACGTCTTCCAAGTAGTCGTTATAATCTCTCAGCGAATTGAAATCATTCTCGTGTTTACAAAAATCCTTAAGAATCCGGCGTCGTATATCAACTTCTTTTTCAACAATAGGATCTTCAAATAACTGAACACGAAAGCTCGACCTCCTTAACCCAACTCCGCAATCTGGACATGCAGCAGACCCTACAAAAAATAATCAATTATTTATATAATTTCGAAACTCATAACTAATCCTATTATGAAGTAATCAATTAATCCCCTTAATTTTACCTTTAACAAACAACAGTTCAACGCAGCTCTCGCACAAGGCATGTCCACAAACGTTAACCATTAACTTCAAGGAGGGATTCCGGTATTTAGTTGTTTTACATCGGGGGCAGACTATGTCTTCCATCTTGACGGATGCACAAATTTATACCGATAACACCTTATCAATCCTATTTCCTCGTACAATTCCAAAATTGCAAAGGTCGCCTGCCTGTGCCTAGCCTAGAAGAGGCCAGAGCTAGAGACGTCTAAAAAATAATTAATTCATTTACCTTATGGAATTCTCCGTATTTTTAGTAAAAGGTTTTTATTTTATTACCTTATCTTCATGGGTTATCAGGAAGGATTTACAATTTCAGGTTTATGACCCAAAAAAACTACCCGGCTCCCCCTTTATTCGCCGGGTCAATATTATTTATTTCAGCCTCTCTCCGTAAAGAAAAGTTGCGGCTGGATGTTTTTTGTTCACCCGCCTACAAAAATGGACTGCACAGGGTTTAACCTTTGTCTTCAATCCATCCATGCAACTTTCCGGCATCTCTCTAATTTCATTAATAACTTTTGATTTGACCTTTTTGACCTTTTGACCTTTGACCTTTTTTATTTAAAATACTAAAATTTGAAACTCTTCATGTCATATGATGATAGTTCCGGTAAAAATCCCAATTACTCTGCCGTATTTCCAGATTTAGTTCCTCCCCCGGAATAATTGATCCCCATCCGGTTGAATTCCTCCTTTACCTTTCAATGCTAAAAGTTTGCATTGCCGTATCTATCTTGTACGTGTTAATTTTTCCTTCGAAGTGATAAAGCCTCGGGGGAATTAAAATAGGAAGTACGGTGGTATGTTACAAGGTGTTTTAATAAATTGACAATATATAGTATACAATTTCAGTAAACTTTAAAAGTGCTAGTACAATTTACAATGGATGATATCAAATGAATTGGGGGTATTAAAACCGGAAATATAATGGTACAAATGCGTACTGAGATTGGATATAAAAATGCACTTTGAGAACTGATTGATACCAAATGCTAATGTTTATAAAGTGACATCCATGTAATTTATTTTAGCGTTTCTTTGATGGTTTGGTCCATATATGTAAAGAGTTCAGTGGATAAAACAAGTCCGCGTTCCCTTCCAAAAGAATAGGAACAAAGGAAGTAATCTAGATTAAAATGTATTGTTTGTATGGCAGAAAGGAGATGAAGATTACAACAACCTACTAAGGTTTTTTTTGGATTAACGCATTCAATCAGGAAGCGTGTGTGGATATTACATATTACATGCTACACCCTCGTTTTTCCAAAAGCTATCCTGTCAAGAACTGACACTTCAATTCAATCTCGTTAAACAACTTCCATAGTTTGTTAGGCAATAGATTAATAAATAGTATGTAGGTAATTTAAATTATTTTTTATGTACTGTCACTGTTCTATTTCCATTCAAAAAAATATTTTATGCTACTGACATGCACTACTATATAGGACTTGTAATGAACTCAACGATTAATGACTTAATTATAACATGAAAGCGAAAAAATTATCCGCAAAAACTGTATACCGAGAAACAATCTACGCTAATATATATGGTACTGTGTCGTGATTCGTAATCGTGAAACAAAAATCGATTGATAGTAATTCTGCCATGCTACGTAAAGTAAATCAAGTCAAGCTAAAGTATATAAATCATCATTGGGCATTGGGATGGGATAATCTACTTTTAATAAAGTATTGAGAAGCCGATGACATTTGGACAGGGATTGGGATGGTTAGATGATATTTTGATGCAAACACAAAGTATACTATATATTTGATATTTATTTGATATTTACTATGTATTATCCATCGGTTTCATGATATAATAGATCGCGAACATCTGAACCTCTTCCAATTATTCTGTTGATTGGTTTGGTGCCCATCAATCAAAGCCCTTTGATAGTTTTAGTTGATTTACAATGCTGAGACAACGTCAAAACTGAGTTGATGGTTATATTGCTCTTTTCTATTCCTTGAGTAGGCCACAAGTACCGTATTTCCGGAAATAATTCCCTGAGAAATTAGAAGAAATAATTGAAACAAGGCTAACATGAGCAAGCAAGGCGAATTTAAATTTTTATCATGAAAAGGTAGCGTGAATTATTTAGAGTTGGAAAATATAGGGGGAATTATTAAATGGGGAATTATTTCCAGAAATACGGTGCCAAGAAATTAAACGGAGAATAATTAACTCTTTCACTCTTTGTCTTTATATGAAGATTAGCAACAATACATGTATCATAATGTGCATGTAATATATGCAAGTAATCAACGAAAGTGAAATCAGATTTGTCTCAACTCAGTTGCAAATAGTCGTATTCAGCTCATTCTAAAGAAAAAGACAAAACAGTGATCTGTCAATTATTCCAATGCTAAATAGGTGTTTCTTTTGTCGTCTGTGGGTGTAACTCCTTTGCCGCATCTTTCGGTCTTGGTTCGTCAAGGAGTAAGACCCTCAGATATAATATTGCAGTTATGTCATACAATTTATACAATACTAAGTACGTTTTAAGTGTATCATACCATGCCTTTTTTATTATTATTAACAGCTAATTCCGTTCATTCATAATTCATGCATCTTACTGAGTCTGGTCTGGTATCACCAAGTGAATAATATAAGCAGTTACCCTCACTGTAGTTCGTCTCCTGTCATGCCAAATTGTCAATTTTAACTAATGATATTAATCTGTTAAAGGTATAGGGTCTCGTGAATTCTTGCTTTGCGACTCGACTAGTGCCCTAGATAAATGACTTGATCATTTTCATTGTTATACAAACTAAAAACCGCTATACATTTGGTTGTCATTACAATAGTAAATCATTCTGCAGCAAATCTCTCTTTACGTGTCTAACAAGTATAGATATATTACTCAATTCACCTTAGGTGATTTTATCCAATTATTTCAATAGCTAAAAAGTTTGCATTCGTTCATAAACGCGTTCCATATCAAATATGAAATGACTTTAAAATGAACAGAAAGAAAATGTCTTGATATTCTGAAAAAAATAAAATTTATTTTCGGTGATACCAATACAAACGTACCGTCAACCGTGGTTAAGTGGTTTCTTTCCACTGTAGTTGCTTTTAACTATATCTTAAGCATTACATACCCGTGGCCTTTTTTAGTGACTAAACTAAATTAAAACTAACCACTTCATTCCAGCTTTGATAACGTATTTATATCGCATAAAGTTGCGTTGAGCTGTTTGGAATACTTTACTGCTAGTATACTGCCAATGCTGCGTGGAAACTGACGATAAAAATCTCGAAAATCTCATCATGGGAACTTATCAGACAGCTTTCACTGCTAGAACATGTACGTTGGATTTGGGGATACAACGGATACGGTATTTTTTGCATCTTTATGTTCTTAATTATATCGAAGATAAGAATCTACAGCGTTTTCCATGTTACAAAAGAATACTCTTTGGCTATATGAATACATGCGGACTTTACTGGAGGCATAAGAGTGGCATTGAGAAGCCTCATACAGAACAGAAACGAGCATTTTACAAGATTTAGGATTATATTTTACGACGAATGCAAGAGCAAATTAAAGATAAAACAGTGGAGAATAATACATAAGGCCTTGGTGAAGGTGAGTCTCGAACTTGAAAGGTCTTTACTTAACTTCTGCTAAATCGAGGCGGATAAAAAATAGCCTACCGTTTTCAATTAAACATTATGCAGTCAAGTGGACATATTTTTCTTTTTTCGAATGCGTTTGCTTTAGGTTTTTTACTTTTACTACGCACATTTTTATTACTAATAGCGTCTTCCTTGAAGTAGCTCTGGCGGGTCGGGTAACCTCATCTCGTAATCGTAATACAGTAATTTCCGATAGCAAAATCAAGCTAAACTCCTTCATTTACAAACTGATCTCCTGTCTAATATAAAACTCCACATTCATATTGATCTGGACAAATGCATGACTCATTGGTTATTTTGTCCCACGTAATTCAATGGATATAACAAACAAGTTTAATAAATAGGAAAATCCCATGGCTGAATTCCTAGTTCGAACAATAATTATATATGGTCCAATTCACACCTTTCAGTTTCAGTTTTTCAGATTTGGATTGAGTACACAAGCACATGTACATCCATAAATGATTATAGGAACAAGTTCATGAGATACTCTGACCCTTCCCAATTCAAACATTTCTATTATTAGCCTCGCAGTCACCGTATCAAGATCAAGAACGTGCAACGCCATTCTATCACAAACTATCATGCATAATGTTGTATTAAACTTTCGAAGTAGTTTTTATTAATGCGGCAATTAACTGACTGTTGGCATAAAATAATGCTAAAATCACACTCATATAAGCAAGATCCATAATCAACCAGTCATCAGCTACGTGTATCTTTCATTCAATCGAAAGGTTAAAACACACCACCGTCATCAACGCACCAACTATAGTTACACGCTGAATTACCTGCGTAATTAATTAGCTGGTCGCTGAGGCACTCACTTAACTCAGTGCTGGTCACTCATCTGTTTTAAGTGCATCAGAAGAGGCCTTGAAAGCTTAACACATGGACTTTAAGCATTCAGTTGACTAAATACGAGTGGTCATTTGATCTCAATCCCTAAAATAATTGTTTTAAGTGGTAAGTTATTGCAAAACTTTGTCCCACAACAGCCGAAACCCAAGCCAATAATCATTATAACATAACCGCAGTAAACACGAACCTGTTTGAGATTTTGCCTATAAAGTTTAGAAAAAATACATGATTCATCCCTGTAACTTGCTTTAGACCTAGCACAAAAGTACGTAAGCCATTCTGACGCGCACGGGGTGTTCCCTGAACCGTAGAAATATAATTAGATGGAAAATACAAGGATAAACATAAAGATCAAAGTGCAATAAAGACAGATAGCCCTTCTCTTCTATAACATCATCTCGTCAGAGATGATTTTCTGAGTAAAGCAGCTTTATTATGCACAGGAAGGGGTGGGCAAGTAGGCGATTAAAAAAACTACATGACACATGAACTATACAAATTCCCACTATGCATGAGTATGGAAGATGTAAACGCAATGTAAAAAGATGTATTTACATTATAATACAACTTCTGAGAATGAGATATTAATGTAGAAGCCGTAATCTACCTGTAGAATTATAAGTATTAGCAGTGGTCAGATATTATTTTAGCAATATGATGTGCTTTATCAGGCTGATATGGATGTGTGAATTGTTATAGTTAGTTGGGGAGAAGTAATAGTACCTAACATGTAGCTTCATTTCTTAAAGCAATAAGAATAATGATGGTTGTCTGTATAATAATTAAACTTAATAAAAACAACCTCCCTGAGCTGGAGTTCCCATTCCAAATTCTATTGTGCTTGTGAATCGAACCGATCATATAAAAATATAAGTAAAGGATTCAAATACATTTTGCATCTTAGTCTTGCGTTCATAGTCGCCCTGTACGTTTCTCTAAAAAGTATTTTTGCAAAGTGAAGTGTACCTCTTTAGTATTCCCTTTAGGATCCAAGTACCAGTTAGAAGTTAGAATAAAAGTAAGGAAAATGAGACAGTTTACGATTTTACTTTTAGCCGTTGTGGGGATTTATCATTGTGATGCAGCTTCACTGGAACGAGTTAGGAGACAAGCTTTACCTAGAGAATTCGCTAATATTAATATTGAAAACTATCTCAAGGTAAGTACTTTAATTAGTTTGAGGAAATTCTTCCCATTGTTATTCATATCATAACCTTCTTGGCTGAAAAGCTAATTATTTGAACATAAATGCATATTCTTTCAGAATGAAAGAGCAGTCCAATTCCAATTGAAGTGCATTGTGTATGATGGTCCTTGCGATAGAATTGGTAAGCTTTGCTTAACTTTTTGTAGTGGCTTTAGTTCTTAAAGTAAAGGTAGTGTAATGCTGGCAGAGGCTAACAGGAATAAATTTAGCCTGTCTTGTAGCTACAAGGTTTGACTATCTTTAGTACCAGTGCTAGGATTAGGAAGGCTTTATTGGTAAACTACTTCATTATGCAGGATAACGAAAAGATTAAACTTTCTCTTAACTTTATTATTAGGCAAGTACTTGAAAGTTACCATCCCCGAGCTGTTGACAAACCAATGCCAAAACTGTGATCCGGCTTCGCGACAAAGAGCTGGACGCCTTGTTCAACATATCCAGCAAAAGTTCCCTAAGGAATGGTCTGATGCAGTCAAAAAGTTCCAAGTAAGACATTTACATAGATAAATATTTAATAACTTACTGGCTTTTAGACTAATGAAAAACTTGTTTTTACGAAACTGCGTGTTATAATGTTTTGAAATCATTTCTACTGTTAACTTTACTAATCGACTTTCAATTGGTGTGAAGTAATGATTGAATAATTAATGCAGAATTATGCAACCCTATTTCACTATACTACTCACGCTTTTCGTCAACTTTGACTAGCTATTATTAACATGAGAGTTTACAATACTAGCACAAAACTACTTAATTATTGATTAGCAATGCTATTTGACTTTAACGCATCAACTGTTATGATGTAGGGAGGCCAAGTGAAAAAAGAAGATGCGGACAGGCTCAAGAGTCTTTTAGGTGTGGAATTAGACTCTAAATTGATTGCTGATGCTCCAGCCACTGCACCTGCTGTCATTGCTTCATCGACAGTTCCTCCAACTGCTGCTTCTAGCTCTGTTGCCCCCGTTGCAGTAGCTGTAACTCCTTCAGCGGTTGTACCGGCTGCAGTTGCACCAGACGCAGTTACACTAGCCGCAGTTGCACCGGTCGCAGTTGCACCGGTCGCAGTTGCACCAGCCGCAGTTGCACCGGTCGCAGTTGCACCAGCCGCAGTGGCACCAGCCGCAGTTGCACCAGCCGCAGTTTTACCAGTCGCAGTTGTACCAGCAGCAGTTGCGGAGATCTCTACAACTCAAGCCCCAAGTTCTTCAAGTACATTAGCTCCAATCGTTATTTCAAGTGCTGCACCCGTGGCGGTAGCTGAAGCATCAACTGCCGCTCCAACTGTCGCGGTGGCAAGCGAAGTCCCAGTTCCTGCAAATGGCGCTGCACCAGAAGTCTTAGCAACTCCTGTCTCAGCTACGGCTCCTATTGCAAGCGTTGCTCCTGTTGTAATTCCAAGCGTTGCTCCAGAAGCTTCCTCTAGTGTAGCTTCTTCTACTGCTGTCCCACCCCCTGCTCCCGTTGTACCAAGCGGTGTTCCTGCTACCACAGCTTAAACAAAATTACCAAATACAACTAGTTTTATTAATCGTCAGTAACTTTTTGCTCCAATATTATTCCAAGAGAAACGAGCAGTGATAAATACACATTATGCATTTTAATGTAACATTTCTTCATCTCCTATACAATTCGATACAGAAAGTATCTCCGCATACTTGACTCAGTGTGCGCTTCTTTTTGCTATCAGAAGGTCTGCTACTTGTAGAACATTTTGCTTTAAAAACTGTTGATATGTATTGACAAGCTATTTTAAGTGTCGGGCATAATAAATCCGTTTAAAATGGATCGGTGGATGGAATAAATACTTACATTTTATTAGAATTCGTGTACAGTTGTAAAATGATTGGTTTGTGTGCATATGAATTAATTCATAGTAAAATGCATAAATAAAGAATTATGCTATTTATAATTCCGGTATCTAAATTGGGATTTAGTGAAGGGACTAGAGTTTAAGAATTTTGTCCATGTAAGTATGGCGTGGCTCCAGCATCTTATTTTACTTACTTTCCATTTCTTGCATAGAAAGTTATGTTTTTAACTCTCTTACTATATGCACGACCTTTACAAATTTTATTATCAGACAGAGTCTAGGAGAAACCAAAGTCAAATGAAAGTAAAGTTTCCCGTAATGCTCAAGGTGAGGATGAAGTACCAATTCAGCTCGAAGGAATTAATCTAGTAGTCTGACACTGGTTTAAGGGCCTAATATTTTGGGGTGACTAACCAGGAATTTTCAACAGGGGTGTCCTTCAATGGATGCATATAAGGGAAGGATTCAAACTTAAACTGACGACATATTGCAAGTTTCCAGCTAGCTCTATTGCCAAACATCGAAATCGTCTCACCATGGATTATCGACGTATTGCAAAAATCTGGGTGATTGTTGCACTTGTTGGGATATGGTTTTCATTACCGCAATCGGATGCTCAACAGCTTTCTTCAGAGGTGTTGGAAAAGTAATTTTGTCATATTTTGTATCTTAAATATTCCAATTAATCTCAACTAAGCTAGCGTGATCATATACTTTTTGAAACTTTCCAGAATCAACGTGGATACATATTTGCAAAACAAGCGGCTGGTTGAGTATCATATTAAGTGCATAGGTTACTCTGGACCATGCGACAAAATAGGAAATGAGATAAAAAGTAAGCTACTTTAATTTGAAAGTTTATACTGAATCATTCCTTTTAGGGTTCTTTGTAATAAAATTAAAAAAATCCTAGATGGTATGGAATTTTGTGTAAACTTTAATTAATACTACCTGTTTGTTTCTCAATTTAAGGACTCATGCACGCAGTCCGATTTACTGGAGGCGTGACTACAACCGACTGCAAGGCCTGTACTGAAGTCCAGAAACAAAAGCTTGGAAAAATTGCAGCCTTTTTGCAAAAAAATTATCCTGCGGTACATAATTCATTTCTAAATCCAAGTGCTTATGCATTTAATCCTGGCCTGAGTCTTGAGCCATTTTTCTGTCCGTCGTATTGTCTCGAACAGGGACATCCTCGAATACTAGCCCTCTTAATTCCATAACCCAAAATCCTGTTCCATATGAAGCGTCAAATAGTAAGTTTTAGCTGAAAAGTTTTGACCTGAAAAAGGGGCTCAAGGTAGGCATTATTATAGCATAGGTTTTTGTAACAAGTGAGGTATGTGGCTGAGGGAGTCTGATAACTAAGGATGTATTGTTGGACAGGATTTAGGGTATTTGTTTGTTAAAACTTGACCCTTGAAACTCCCATATCGTAGTAGGAAAAATACGGTAGATCATGCCTACTTTAGGCATGGTATATTTAACTACAATTACAATTGATATAAATCAATGATGTCTAGATATAGTCCATTTTTGGTTAAATTCATGGAATTGCTTTTTGTTTTTGATTTATCGTGATTTTTTTTTATTACAGGAGTGGCAGCAGGTGACTAAAGCGTTACAATCCAAATAGAGTGCTGTAGTGTTTCTTAAAAGTAAATCATTTACAGTGTCGAACAAAATAAAATTCTTTAAAATTGCATTCTACAATGGAGATGTTTTACTGAATTTGTTAGCCGTAATCATGCTTTAATAGTGAGAAAAGGAGAATTTTAAACAGAATAATAATAATACTTTACGTACTTTACAGAACTAACTTCATTATCTGATTCTCCTATATTCCTGTATACTATTATTATCTCAAAATAGGTCAGACTTTTCGCAAAATTTCTTAAGTTCAAGCTAAGCTCGATTTCAAATCGTATCATTAAGTCATCATTTACTTTTAAGGGTTGACTTGAAATAACGCAACGTATGCATTGCATTCAATGTTCATGCATGGCCACAACCATAAGCTTTTATGAAACAATCTCATTCTCATCCCTTCCTTAAAGTAAGTACTCCATAACTCTCATCAAATAAACTTACATAATTTAAGTGTAGAACAACTAAACTACTGAGAAGCTGAGTCCACCAATTATCACCTTAAAGTGATGTTAAACTCAAACATATCGTCAAAGCATATACTGCACTCAAATGCGTGAGTTAAAATCATGATACTTACCTAGCCTACGTTACATATTATTTGGGCTTATATTCCTTATGCAGTTTCATCACTGAATTTACGTGTATGAATGTATGGAGATCTAAAAACATTCACTTAGTATTTTTTCTTGAAAGTTATTGACGAACCAAGTAAAAAGCATAACGCATGGAGCTTCTTGCTAACTACATAAAACAATACAGCATTTTGTCATTCTGGGTCAATGCTATACATATTACTACATTCAGAGGCTAAGGGATAATTACTTGTATTAAGTGCCTTACCATTTTTCTTAGTACGCTACACTTTAGTCTTCTTAACTTGACTTATAATATTATATTCCACTTTAAAATGCTTCCTCCAGTTACCAATGCAATGCATCCAATTTATAAACCATTAAGATGAGCATGAGGTTGCGTGGCTTCAGAAAGAATACTTGTCAGTGCCTTTTATTACCCACTGGTGGTTTCATTGTTTTTTTTTCTATCTTAAAAAATACTATCTTTCAGCTCATCATAATAGTTTCCATTCGTTTTTTTGAAATAATTTAAAATAAATTCTTAAACACTTCCCAGAGCAGTCAACAAGGAAAAATGATAAATTGAAAAAGTCATTTTCTGTGCACTTACTCTCACTCTGTCAAGGAAAGGCCGCAATCCATGCACGTATGATTGATATTGATATGCATTTCATAAAGTTGTAATTTTTGACTTCATCAACAAAAAGTAAAGGTCTTCTCAAATGCTGCGTCTTTTTGCATGCAAAAAGCTTTGAGATATGAAGGTTACAAAGCAATTTTACTCAGCAGTTACTATAGTATTGGCCATTTAAAATGTTTATGAACACTATCAACAAGAGTTTTGTGGACTGTGGACAAACATTTACCTGGGCAAATAAACCAAAAATACCAGTGATAAAAACTTCAGTGTTTCCCATAATTCAGGCTTTGTCATCTTAAATCTTGATCCCCAGTTTATTTGCTAATCCATAACCTGTTGTGAGCTGTGAAGATGAAGACATGGCATGAAAGCATTTTCATGCTGGCACTGGTAATGTTCATCGGTGTTATTTTGCTACTCGTGGATATGGCGTCCCCGCAGACAGCAATGCATCAAGGAATTGGCAAGGAACAAGGGAAGCTTATGTTTGTGAAAATGTGACGTGATGCCTCTGCTAATCTATATACCACGCATGCCGTTACTTTCTCGTGTGTAAGCAATACAGAAATTACCTAGTTTACCAGTACAATTATGTCTGAAATGTGTATTTTTGACTAAAAAATGAACTATTATGGCAGTCACACTCAAAGAAAATATGCAAAAAGGAAAGAAGGAGACGATTTAAAATAAGACACGAACAAGGAAATGGATGGCGAAAGACACTGACTAGAGAAACTGTAGCTGAAGCGTTGATTGTCCAATTATTGAACAATTGCACGTGGACCTGTGGACGTAATGCTGATCAGAAAAAAACAGCGCCTTAAAATGTACTTGGTGATATACTCTGTAAACTAGCGTTAATTTACAATTATGAACCTTCCAACAAAACAATAATGTATGTCTCGGTCGGGTAAACTACTTTTAGGAAATCTTGGTTAAATTTTGTCAAGGTTGATTTGATTTTAATTAATTGAGTCCTGAGAATGCTGTCATTATTATGCATATTGCAATAAGTTTGTAAAGTGAAGCCTCCTTACCTTACCTTATAATGTGTTGACTGATCTAACTTTAATTTTGTAAAGGGCGTTGTTTACCAATAAATAAAATTATAAGCTTAGCTGTATCACTTTTAAAAGTGCAAAAGAATTACAACCGGTCAAAACAGCTTTTAACGTAGATAATCCACGTTTCAGTTTATTTGATACATCGTCTTCGCTAAACGCATAATATAATCCTGCACCTTCTAACTTAAAGATCTATTGTTTTGTTTTCATGAAAGAATTGACGTAATGTTGATTCAAATTTAGCAAGTTAATCTAACCCCTAAACAAATAGTGATTCAAGTTTTTATGAAAGAAAACAGGACTAACAGGATGATTCGGATAGTAAATAAGTAACTGACCGGATAGTGTCAATGCCATTTTGGGTTGGGTTAGGTATTCTTTTATTAATCTATAGATCGTAAGTGTCTTATCGTAGAAAACCGGTCACGTTAAATGCTCTGACTGGTTTACATAAGCTAGCATAAATCTAAAAATACGTCGTTAACCTACCCTACCTTCTTGCCTTGCATCGTATTTGCACTCATATACTAGCGAACTATCAATTTAAAGCTAAACCCCCAAAAAACCTGTTAAAGTCTAAAGCTGCATTTTACTAAGACGGTTGAATACACTAGAAAATCTAGTTTCTTTGAACAAGGTATTATCGTATCACTGCACTGCGTCGTTGCTGAGATAAGACCCAAAAGATATATGAAATAGAGGGGTTCATTTTCAAAAAACATCTTACATGCATGCAAGTAACAGCTAAACTTACAACTTGTCTATATAAAGAGCAGTCTTTTTCATGGATGTGTATAACAGTGTAATAAAAGCGTTCCTCTGTCCCCTATCACCAACCGATTTTAAGTTTACGTAAGATTTTAGAAACCGATTTTAAGGATTTTTAGGACCGATTGGTTTTGTGAATCCATCATGTTTTGCAAAGCATTATGCCTGTCCCTGTGTTTGGTGGCGTTCTCAGGGATGTTACAACCGTCAGTAGGATTTCCTGCTAATGATCGCCAGAGTCGTTCAACAAGTCCTATGTTAGCCAAGGTCAATGTGGACACCTATCTGAGGAATACGAAGGCCGTTAACATGCAAATTAAATGTGTCCTCAAAGACGGACCTTGTGATGGAGTTGGTAAGCTGTTCGTTTTTTATCTCTGAGAAATAAATATGCATGGAACATGCGAAGTGTGAGGTTCGCAGGTATAACTAGTGAATATTATGAGATGTAGATTGTATATACAGCTTTCCGGCAATGAACCGCACCTTTAAGTACACTCTATTGAATGGAATTATTTATTTTTTAGGGAAGGAAATCAAAAGATTGATACCATTGGTTATGCATGACACTGCTTTATGTAAACAATGCAGTGAAACAGAGATAGAAAAAATTCAGAAGATAATCAAGCACATGAAAAACAACTATCCAACTGAATGGGAGCAAGGGAAGAAGAAGTTCGGAGCACCCGAAGATATTTAAATTCCATATCTTATTCCATTTAGTTATAAATTGTTCAATACAATAAATCCAGAAATGTTTATTGATTATGAAAGCTTGATTTTTATTTTATTATCATTCATACTGCCTCCTCAAAAACGTTCCATATCAAGGTAGCTCAACTGCTCAACATAACGCACAGACACATAAGGAAAGACGCCAAGGGAACGGTATGGATTTGAAGAACGCAGAAATCATGATCCAGATTCATTAAAATAATATTATTCTTGCATGAACCTTATCTCATTTCTTATAAAAATCGTCAACCTGCCTCAAAATGATCCGGAATTCTAAAGATTCGTGTACAAATCTTAACCAAGAAGTCGCAGCTAGAGATAAGCCGAAGCATGACTTGACAAAGCAGTTCGGCTTTTTAGACAAGGAGATGACTGTTGACGAGCTGGAAATATTCAGAAAAAGAATGATTGAGGATGATCGAATGGACTCAATGTTTCGAGCTGGTCAAAATCTTACTGAAAAGTTTGATAATCGAGCATTTCTTCACCCGCATGGAATGGCTGATTATGACTACAGGTCAATACCAGCTTATAGACAAGGCCGTTTAGAAAAGTTAAAGGTTGGCATTATTTTAAAGCCTTTTGAAACTTTATCCTCCTCAAGTAAATAGTCAGATCATATGAATATAAACCGATTAAACTCCATGTGCAGCACAAGACACGCCTAGAAAATTACGAGTACCTTGCGGAGCATAGAGACGTTGACGCTCTATTTGGCTTGTTCTTCAAGTACTTATCATGACAGTATTATATTTTACAAGCTTTAGTATTTTTTATTAAGCTACCAAGCAAGCATAAATTTCATCCCATGTATTTTTTGTAGAAAGTTACTTCAAAATCGACCGACGGACAGTGTCCGTTTTGCGGCTGAGTTTTTCACTAAAGCTCCAAATGAGAAAGGTTTCAAAGATACGTTGGAAAAGGAAACAGACAAAATAGCGAGATATCGCGTGAGTAAAATGAAAGAGGCTGGAAAAGTTACGACCAAACCATACTATGACCAACTCTTTGAAATTGCACATGAGCAAGGTCAAGAAATGTTAGTAATTTAGTCTATCCTATGATTACAAATTAGTTTATCAGGACAAGCTTTAGCTTAGCAATTAATTTACATCTTCCTAAAACTTTCAGTGAAGCTACTTGTGTCCAGCCGGAAAGGAAAAGACGTATTAGTGAAACTGAGCGTAATATACTGGGTATAACTATGAGTTAAACATCCGCGTTTATAACTAAGGACTTTTACGTTACTTTATAACATTTATTAAAACTTCCACGGATAATTCTTCAACCGTTTCCAGACTTGCCCGAAAAATTCGATGACTGGCAGCTAAACTGGCTGAAAAAATTAAACATTGGACCACTTGCACAAGATTTAACAGTGTTGAAGTTGAAGCCCGCACCCTTGGTTGAAATGTAAAAACTTCAATAAGCTGAAATGTTTTGCTTTCCGTTTTTACAATAATATAAAACTACTTTTTAGTAAGTCGCCCATTGTCAGGAAAACGAAGAAAAAGCATGTCTACTGTGGATGCAAAGACCCTGGAAGACGAGAGAAAGCCCATCCAACTAAAAAGGTTGCCCCTAAGAATGCTCAACCTCAACCTTTGGTGGATGATGCTGGAGGAATAATAGTTTCCCCAACGGACATCGATGAAATATTTGAAGAATCAGGAAGTGAAAACGGGGATGAAGAAGAATCCGAAAATGAATACGAATAGATGCCTAATAGATGAATCTAATACAAGAGCAAGAAGTATATTTTTGGAAGAACGTTGGGATATTCAACAGGTTAAAGTTTATTTCTAATGTCTTTATGCTATGCTTGTACAACTCTCTGCACATAATACCGTAAGAGAAAGTAATAAATGTGAAACTGATACATTCAATAAGTTAAAATTATATGGACTAGTTCAACAAGCAATCAACATTCCTGCGTAAAGTGTAAAATGAACATACTACAAATTCACTACTGCACCAAGGCTCTATTATACATGCAAACCCATTGACTTGAACTTCTCTAATGAGCTTTGACCTTAGATGGACCATTAGCATTACCATTTACTGATACAGGATCTGGAACTGTTGAAAATGCCGTGTATAGAGAAGGGAAGTTCTGAAAAGAAAAAATAGTATAATTCGTGTGAGAATCAGTAACTTCCTAAAAGTAAAATAGTTATCAGATTCATTATGCTTCTTTTGATTTACCTTTATGGCAAAAAACACAACAGCGATGTAGGCGGCAATCACTAACGACAGGACAAGATCAAAGACTGCTGGTTTCACACTAAAAGTTATAAGGTGTATTCACATTCACTATTTACATTTACTTTAAAGAACATTTGCTATGTTTGAGAGTCAACTTACTCATATGCTACAATTGTTCCACTTGTACTATCATAAAAAACTAAATTGGCATCTCTTTTATCAGGTTTCATTGAGAACAGAGATGTTTCATGGGTGTACCTGTAATCACCGAAAATACTTTTAACAAGCACCTCAAAATAAAAACATAATTTATGATTACATAATATATAGAAGACGTACCTTGCAAGCAATGTTCGAAGAGATTGAACAAACTTATTGTTTTTAAAGGCCAAAAGCTGAGCCGAACGGGGTTGTGAAGCAACAAAGTCCAGCATTGAATTGATCGAGTCCTCTGACACGCTCTTTTGAAATTGCATAAAAAATAGTCCACTATTTATCAGAGAACGAGAGGATATTACTGCTATGATTTTATTGGTTGTATTAATTACCAAAGACCCCGAGAATGATGTACCCAGCCCGGAAACGTTATAAATACTGGCTGCCAAAGCTTCTGCAATCACATGTGTCTTCAAAGCTAGAACTTTCACATCTACATTTTCCTTCGTATCCAACATGCTATTTTTTACTATCGATGGACTCTGAAAAAAAACAAGGATATCTTTTACTTCATTAAATTACGTAGGACCTTCCCTTTCCTTAGTCAATAACGGCTTAAATCCAAACAAGTACACAGAATACTTTACCTCAATGGATGATAGTGTTACCGCATTGATTTTCTTCAAATGAAATTTTTCATGCTCCCAAGACATTAAATTTTCAGTTCGAACTTTCCTTTGCACCACTTCAACTTTCAACTCTGGGCTAAGTATTTTTGCTGCGTTTTGAAGATTCTGTCGAAAAATGCAAAACAACTGTAGTTATATCAATAACCTAAAAGTTTATAGTTAAAACCATAACTTCTAAAGCTTACTTGAATAAAGGTATGAAGCATTGTTCCTTCACGAATAGACCGAGACAAGTGCACATATATGTGATCAGAATTAGAAGCTAAACTATCCAAACAGACAACCAATCTAGTTTCCTGAAGATCACTTTGGTCTGACGAATCAACCTGATCCTCCAAATATTTTTGAGTCCCTTGAAAATTAAAGTGACCTGCACCGGACAGAAGAAAGAGAAGAGAACTATACGGACGTCCTAACAGCTTGCCCCCATTTCCACCAAGTCCACCCCCTGAGTTATACAGATGTGAGAACAACCTTGCTAATTCTAGTAGACTAACGACTCCTGATCCATTAGAATCTCCACCAAACGATAACTCCTATAACAAAAATGACAAAAAAATAGTCACCACTTCAAGAAAGTGGCAAGGATGATATCATTTAATACTTGACGAAACGTAGGCATTACCGCAGCAGGGCTCATGCTGTCATAATGGCTTGAAATGAGTATTGGAAAGTTTCGGACCGCTTTTGACCCAATTAAAGCCCCTTGGATACTGAATATTTGAGCATCTGCCATTACTTTTGGAGTTCCAAGAGAAGAAACCAGCTGAACTCCATTTCCAATCACAAATTGAATCAAGGCTGAAATGCATAATACAATTCAACATTAATTAACAGTTATTAGAGCCGTTGTGATCTTATATAAAGTTACAAAACCGTACTTTCCGTAGCCGAAGACTTGGTACCCAACGAATCAGCACTTTTCCTAACCGTTTCATACATTTCTGAAACTTCTTCATCCTCTTGAATAAAATACACAGGAATGGCCGAAGGTTCTTCCAGCATTACTTGCTCCAATTCAAGGATTTGTTCTCTCAATTCTTCCGTAATGCTCCGGAAATCTTGAGGAATTATTATAACCACTCCTCCCACATTATGCTTCATAAAATCCCTGTAAATTGACACCGTCAGGTCAAGCAGCTTCACGACATAACACCGCCTAGGACTTGCTACAATTGGAGATCCTGGGAAGATTCTAGTTTCCAAATTCAACAGCGATCCCGTCGTTCCTAAACAAACACAAGTTTACATATTTTATTAAAATCACCATTAACCCATATACCGCGGCTGATGTATCTAAAAAAAAAGTTTTGAAAACATATTTAACATGAGAGAGATACCCCTTTGAACACGTAAAGGATAGGCGTGCGGCATAATTAGTGAGGGCGGCATATAGGCAAGGATTTAGGGTATTCTTTGGTAAATAAGGTCAATTTATGAAAGAATGCTCACCGTAGGGAGTGCCGTGTAATTCATACTGTTGAAGTCGAAAGGCAGGGAACTCTCTGGAGGCCAATGCAGTGGGGGACAGGGTCACGAATATCGGGAGTACAAAAATTAAATAGGTAAAAAATGAAGTTCGGAAAAACTCTAATATTTCGTTAGTTTGATCGAACATTTTGATTTTGATTTGATTGATAAGAAGTTTGAGGTTATCCTAATCGGCTCTCCGGTCAAGGGTCACGGCGGAGAGAGAGACTTTTCCGGGAATTTTTATTTCAGTGAATTTAGCATAAAAAAGGGTTACAAATCTTGAATTTACGAATTATAATAAAATGCAGAAAAGAAGAAAAAGGGGTTTTCACAAGTTTTCCTCGCTTCCTTTTTTCCGGCAACTCCTAGAAACCCCAAAGAAGTTTCACTTTGCCCCAAAAATGGTGTAAAATTAAAATACGCTATCCTCCATCATCGATAGGATTTCTGCTGGAATAAAAATCTGCATCCATCGGGCCCGTCCATCGCGCCGTCCATCGGCCATCCTTGTTTCTCATTACATTTTAAAATGCTTTTTTTAAATTCAATTAAATTACGAGGCTTTGCCAGACTCGTTTCTAAATAATCCTAACCCTAATCTCAAATGCATTTGCAATTGCTGCATATGTTGAACAATGGAACCCAATGGAACCAATGGAAGCGTCAATCATGGAATTGTGTCATATTTCATAGGATAATGATATGATAATGCTTTCATTCGATAAACCTGTCCATCAATTTAGATTTCTTGGACCAATAATGTATCTTCCCAAATCGTAGCTGCTTTTTTCTTGTCCTCTCCATATAAGCATCAATCAATCCAACCAAGCAAAACAATTAGGATCTCAGTAGTATTTCCTCCTTAACTTCCCATATTATACTTGTGCATATGCTGAGTCAAAGGATGTAAAACTTTAACACTTAAAAGGTTGAGGGTAGTTATAATAGTTAGCTAACCAATTTATTTATTCACCGTGTTGCTAGCTCATAAGATAACTAACTTCAAGGTCTACAACCTTTAAAGTCACTCAGAGTACCTTTTAATGCTAGCCTAGACTTGGGTAAGTAATTTTGATGGTAAATGCATACTGCGAAGCGAACTGGTAAAATCTGCTTGCACATGATGGAGCATCAATTAATATGAGGTCGCATGACAAACGTTCACACCATTTTAATAGAGTTTTTACACAGAAAATAATGTCGTAAATCTTAAGAATCCGGAACTTCTAATATTATATTATGTTACACGACATTATACTGTATGTACTGTCCATTCCGGTTCTCCTTCCGTAATCAATAGCTAATTACCTGGAGGAAGGAATTAGGAAAGCTAAAAATCAACCTGTAATAAACTCTGGAAACGGAACTAATTAAACAATTGTTTGCTTGATTTAGCTTGTAATTCCAACGTCAATTGATATGAGTATTCGCGATTTGAGAAATGTATATAAATGCAAGTTAATATGTTCCAAAGATCATCAGTGCGATCCTGAAGATTAATCAACTCATATAACTCTAGATTTGGCTTTTGATTCACTAGCTCAGAATTTCTATTCGAAAAGATTTATCTTAATCCCTAAAATGAAGGTCGTAATTCTCGTAATCTTTGCGTTATTTGCGGTGGTCAGTGGCCGACCCCAATCTACCGGTAAGCAATATCCTATCAAGCTCCAACCCGAACTGGACAATATTAATGTGGAAGATTACTTGAAAAATCCAAGACTTGTTGAATTACAAGTCAAATGTGTGGTTCATGACGGCCCCTGCGATTCAGGTAAAGCAGTTTGTTTAGTTTTAAGTACAGGAAAGAAATCATGAGCAGAGCATGTAAAGACTGATCATTATTTTTTAATTTATACTTTCAGTTGGACGGTGGTTAAAACCTCGAATTCCCAGTGCGATGTTTGGAAACTGCTTGGAGTGCACACCCAAGCAAACGATAGCTATGCAAAAGATCATCGCTCATTTACAAGAACATAAACCTGAAGAGTTTAAAGCCGGTATTGCCAAGTACCTCAGCGAAGCTGGAATCGGTGGTGCTTCTACAGCGTCAGCGACTTCAAAATCGTCTTAAATCATACTCATATATTAGTATTTAATTAGTAATTTATTTATGTAACACCGTTTTAATACTAATCATGTACCAAACTGATACTGAAGTATCTAAAGTTAAACTACAATTTATGACAATAAACGTCAAACGTTAGCATCCAGAAATATTCATTCTTTTTACTTTTACAACTAGACACGCCAACGTCAAATATCGTCTCATATGAGCCTAAACCCTCTTTCTAACAGGTAGTATCTTTGATTTTGATTGATGAATGATGAATGACCGTCAGTCAGAACAAATGTGTTTGTTAAATCAAAATCAAAGTTAATTTAATTATGATAATTATCGCCAAACTACTACTATATACTGCTACAGGTAATTAAAACACTACAACTGCGCCCATTTTACAACAACACCTTATCTCGCATTCGAATAGAAATCCAGCCATACCCGTGGGGGGTGTCAAAAAGATGATTTTAGCCGAAATCGAAACTTCTGTTTCTTACATCTGCTACTGAAAATGTCTTAAAAAGTTGCATGAATTGGAAAATAAAATAAATTCATCAATAGTAAACTGCAATCTAATCTATTCATAAAACGCAACATAAAAACCTCCGGATGCAGCTAGCAGAGCCCAATCTAGGGCGCTTTGGCGCAATATTTATAGCCGTGTCTCGTTGGAATACTTATTTTTTATTGTGTAGGTCTTTGTTTTTCAACGTGGGGGCAAGCCCCCACACCCCTAGTGTTTTCTCTTTTTATTTTTTTGCGGTTAAAAAAGGGTTTCCGGCTCTTTAATTACACCCAGTTGGGTTATTTGATCCCCAGAGCTAGAACCTAGGTACCCATAATGGGTCTTCAAACTGTCGATTTGGGCCAAACTATTTGTATTTCTGTGATTTTGTTGGAAAAGTAGTAGTAAAATATTTTTCAGGCTATTTAATCAGCCGTTGGGGTGTTTTGACCCCCACGGGTCTTTACCTGGACCGATCGGTCTCAACTTTCACACTGGACCTAGTTAGCGCAGTTGCCACCTGTGTGCAAAGTTTCAGCCGGATCGGTTGAGTAGGTTCTGAGAACTCGCGCGGTGGGACGGACGGACAGACAGACAGACACACACGGCAACCTACATAGCCCTAGAATGGGCTAAAAAGTTCAACTTAAAATTGTAAAAAAAATGAAAGGATAAATGAAGTTCATTTTGATGTCCTGTTTGTGAATGACCTGGATGACCCTTAAAAAAATATGAAAAAACATGCAACGTGTTATTCTTTGTGTTGTGTCTTCATAAAAACTCGGAAAATAAGGATTGGATGCCGGAGAAGCTGTTGGAGAGCGCTCACTTTTGTAATAATTCAGCCGAACGTGTGTTTGTGGTTAACAAATTGGACTTTTTGGAGTTATAAAGTTATTAATTGTGGAGTAAAAAAGGGATGATGTACTTGAGAGTTGTTGGGTCTCTCGGGCTTCTTATAAATTACATCACCAATATTATATTTTGGAAATCCTTAATAAAAACAACCATTATTTTGTAGTTTTGGTTTGGGGGATTCGGTGTGATTCTTCTCAACCCTGAATGACCTTCCTCCAAAAAGTAAAAAGTAAACTGTCCGATTTTGGGATCAGCAGCAGGATTCCTTCATTCCTACAAAAACTTTTAGGATTTTGAGTAAAAGTTGGTGAGTAGATTTTTATTTCGTTTCACTTTTAGAAGAATGGGAACAGTTTTTAATGACAGTCGATTAAAAAATATGGGCAATTAAATAGGCAATATGGCATGTAGTGGGTGATTAAGGCTAAAAGCAAGCATATTGTTTAGTTGAACTAGATCCAAATGCTTTGGGACTTGTGTAAGAAATATGGGGGAAAAATGTTGCAAAATTGTGCAGCAAAAATGTGCAAAATTGTGCAAATAAAGGGTTGATTTTTGGGCCTTGGTTTAGTCATGTCATTGTCAAGGAACCTTGCTATTCTATATGGTCTAAATAAAATTGCTATAATATTCTAGCTCAACATTACTTCCTTTTGGGGGGAGGGGGGGTTTCCGCTGATATTCTTGATTGATGGATTGAAAAGAAGATCTAGATGTTTTAGAGGTTTTTAATAAAATTGCATTTTATTTTTGTTCACTAGATTGAGTATTGAATCTTCTGTGCGATTATTGCACTCCAGAAGGATGAACCGTAATGTCGGAGCCCCAAGTTTGGATTTTCTGGACACGGACGATTTTGGGGATGACTCCCTGTCGGGTGCTCTTCATTTTGGACAGTTCCGTGGTACCCAAACACAGACCGAAATTCCAGATTTCCATACGCAGAGCCAGTTAACTCAGGGTAATAGAAATGACCTGTACTCTTCCCAGGTTGATCCTGACGACTCATCTTCTTCTGTGTCGGTATGGTAGTATTTGTTTATTATTTGTACTGGGCGTAGTGTAAATGAAGATGTTTATTATCTCTTGTTTCAATTGATCAATTAGGAAGTTCCTGACCGTCCTGGTGATCGGAATGATGAAGAATCCATCGCTGGAGATATCAGTCAGGGCATGGATGAACTGCGTTTTGAGGACGATGAGGATGATGGCACTGTTTTTAGAGTATGTATCATAATGCGTTATATAAAATTATGGATTATATCTTATCAACTATAATCTATATTTGTTTCTTCTTTAACTAGAAATTACCAGATTATGCCTGCAAATATTGTGGGATTCACGAACCGTCTTGCGTCGTAATGTGTAATATTTGCAAGAAATGGTTTTGTAATGGACGTGGAAATACTTCCGGAGCCCATATTATAAATCATCTAGTACGATCAAAACATAAGGTCAGATTATTTATTTGCTTATTGAGCTAAGAGGCTGTATTATTTCATTTGGGATTTCAAGTCATAATCGGAAATGATTTTAAAACAGGAGGTGTCTTTACACAAAGACGGTCCACTGGGTGAAACAGTATTGGAATGTTATTCTTGTGGAGTTAGAAATGTATTCGTGCTTGGATTCATTCCTGCTAAAAATGATTCCGTCGTTGTTTTACTATGCCGACAGCCATGTGCCACTCAGGCCACGCTCAAAGACTTGAACTGGTAATAATCAGTTACTTTATTTTGAGTCATCCGCACCATGAACATATTTTTAAATTACCGTGTTTTGGTTTTAGGGATCAAGATCAGTGGAAACCACTTATTGTGGATCGTACATTTATCAGTTGGTTAGTGAAAACTCCGGCAGAAAAAGATCAAATTCGGGCAAGGCAAGTTACGAATGGGCAGATACTGAAGCTTGAAGAGATTTGGAAGGAAAATAACGAGGCGTCGTTTCAGGATCTAGAGAAACCGGGTGTTGACGAAGAACCTCAACATGTACTGTTAAGATACGAGGATGGCTATCAATACGAATCTGTTTTCCGACCGTTGATTGGATTGGAAGCAGAGTATGATAAGAAATTGAAGGAATCACAGCTGTATGAAAATATTGAAGTTCGTTGGGATGTTGGATTGAATAAAAGAATCATCGCTTATTTTGTACTTCCTACTGGCGGTGATTCTGATCTGCGGTTGATGCAAGGTGATGAATTAAAAATCAAGTACATCGGAGAAATACACAAGCCATGGACAGGGGAAGGAAACGTGATTAAAGTTCCAGATAATCACGGAGAAGAAATTGGAATTGAGCTGAAGCTTCGTTCAAGTCATAATGCTCCAACTGAATGCTATCACAATTTTATAGTGGAGTTTGTATGGAAATCTACCTCTTTTGACAGAATGCTTGCTGCACTGAATAAGTTCGCCGTAGATGACAAAGCTGTGTCAACATATATCTATCACAGGTTTCTAAACGACAAATACATCCTTGTATACTGTAGTTTTATGAATTTGTTTATTTGCTCATATAAGACTTGTTAACTATTGTTTAGACTACTGGGACATGAATGCGATGATATAATATTTCGCCCGAAGCTTCCAACCAACTTCTCTGGAAAAAATCTACCAGAACTTAACCGCTCTCAGGTAAACACGACTTCCACCATCACCTAAGTTTCAACAAGGCATACAAACATTCACGTTTTATTTTATAATTTCTTCTACCTTAGGCTCACGCTGTGAAGCATGCTTTAACTAGGCCCCTGTGCCTAATTCAAGGCCCTCCAGGTTTGTAATTATTTCAAATTATATTATGTTGGTAGTATTTAAATTATGGCATCTGTTTTTTATTCTTTTAGGAACCGGAAAAACTGTAACATCTGCATCTATAATTTACCATCTAGCGAAAATAAACGGAGGTCCTGTATTAGTGTGCGCCCCTTCTAACACCGCTGTTGATCAATTGACTGAGAAGATTCATCAAACAGGGTTAAAAGTGGTTCGTCTGTGTGCAAAGTCTCGCGAGGGTCTTGATTCCTCCATGGCGTTTTTGTCATTGCATAGTCAAATAAGAAAATTAAGTCAGGAAGTCAGTACTGAACTGTATAAGCTACAACAGTTAAAAGATGAAACCGGAGAACTTTCTATATCGGATGAACGGCGTTACATAACGCTCAAGAAAAAAGTTGAAAAGGATTTATTAGAAGCAGCCGACGTCATATGCTGTACTTGTGTATCAGCTGGTACGAATTTATCTTCAATCCTTTTGTAAAATTAAATATTGCTTTACTTTGGTTACATTGTTCTGTTTTTTATCTGCAGGCGATCCACGACTATCTAGGCTTAGGTTCAATTCAATTTTAATTGACGAATGTATGCAGTCAACAGAACCAGAGTGTATGGTTCCAGTAGTACTGGGAGCAAAACAGTTGATCTTGGTTGGTGATCACTGTCAACTGGGACCTGTTGTGATGTGCAAACCAGCTGCAAAAGCTGGTCTCTCGCAATCACTTTTTGAAAGACTGGTTGTGCTTGGAATCCGCCCTTTTCGACTTGATGTTCAGTACAGAATGCATCCAGCTCTTGCGAAGTTTCCTTCCAATTTCTTTTACGAGGGCTCTCTTCAAAATGGAGTAGGGACGAAAGAGAGAACACTCCGAATAGACTTTCCATGGCCAGTCATAGATAAGCCAATGATGTTCTACGTAACACAAGGTCAAGAAGAAATTTCGGGATCGGGAACGTCTTATCTTAATCGTACAGAAGCGTCAAATGTTGAAAGAGTTACTACAAGGTTGTTGAAGGCTGGCATTAGACCAGAGCAGATTGGTATAATCACTCCATACGAAGGACAAAGAGCCTATGTTGTACAATACATGCAGGCACAGGGAACGTTGAACAGCAAATTGTATCTAGAAATAGAAGTAGCAAGTGTCGATTGCTTTCAAGGCCGAGAAAAAGAATTTGTAATTTTGAGCTGTGTTCGATCAAATGAACAGCAAGGCATTGGATTTCTCAGCGATCCTAGAAGACTGAATGTCGCTTTAACTAGATCAAAATACGGCCTCGTCATTGTCGGAAATCCTAAAGTATTGGCAAAACATCAACTCTGGAACAACTTGATTCATTACTACAAGGAGTTGGGGGTTTTAGTTGAAGGGCCGTTAACAAACCTTCGAGAATGCGCCCTGAATTTTCCTAAACCCAAACCTATGATCAATGCTGTCAATCCAGGGGCTCATTTCATGCAGACCAATATTTATGATGCTCGGGAAGCGATGGCGCCTTATCCGGTCGGCGGTGGTGGTGGCGGACCCCATGGAATTAACTTTGCTCCCATGCCGGCTTATTATAATAATGATCGATCGCCTGAAGAAGAACCCCCCGAGCGTTATATTTCCCATTTGAATGAGCAGTTTGGAATGATAAACGCTCAGCGGAATAACCAATTTGGAAACAATTGCCCAGTGCCTTTTGGAATGTTTCTAAATATGGCTCACATCCCTCCCCGCTTCTTTAATCAACCGTATCAACAGGGCCAAGGAGGCCCGGGTAGAGGAAATCAAAACGGAATGCCGCAGCGTGGTGGAAGTCACAACAGAAGGCCAGATACTCAATTTCCCTCACTACCATATCAAGGACAACATGCACCAAACTTTCAGCCACCGAACGTTCGTGGTTACAATGGAGAAATGGCTAGTCAGCCGGGTATGCTTTCACAAAACTTCGGATTTTCGCAACGAGACGGTCCATCACAGTCCCAAAGATTTGGTAGCCAACCAATGACTCAACCAGGAGCGCCGGTATTTTATTACTTCATTAAACAATATTATTAATTAAGTAGCCCTTTTTACGAATCTTTTGTTTTCAATGTGTAGAATTCTAACGACATGTCGCAACCCCAAATGATGTCACAGCAAGATTTTGCCGATGACATTCGTCCAGAGTTCCAGTCTCAGTCAGACGTGTTTCAAGATGAAAGTGGGCGGTTTAAGGGAAGGGATAACCGTGACCCAAATCAGTCTAAAAACAAGCATTATCATGGACCGGGTAGTTCTCAGTCCCAGTCATTTCAATTTTCGCAGGTTCGTATTTATAGTTTATGTTTCTACGTATTTTAATTTCACATCATTAATGAATCGGTCTTTTTTATTTAGCCTTACTAAACGCCTACTGGAGAAACCGTCTGGAACTATGGAACGCTGCTACTTTGAGAAGTAAATTAAGTTTTTTTTAATGTTTCTAATCATCAAATGTTCAATATAATTGTTTATTTTAGATGCTGATTACCATCATCATCAATTTGGTCTAAAGGTTCAGTAAGTGAGATGAGTTGACCAAAGCAATGATTCAGACTTGAGGCGTGTTACCTACTTGGTGATTCAAGTAACGCTTCGAAAAGGATAAGTAACAACCGGCTGCCATGCCAGGAGAAGATACTTGAAAGAATATGTATTATTTTTTATCATTTCTGTTCTTACTCGTTTCCTATATTCTAATCTGCTCCTACTAAGAACAATTAAACATTTACATGCAGGTTTATTTTCTTCAGATATAATTTCTTAAATATATCGAACCCTTTAGTCTTCTAAAAGTAAATGTTCCTTTGAAATAAATTCAAAATACCCATTTATGAGGCTTGTGTATTTTTGATTTATATTAATGTAGTCCGGAGCAAACTGCCGTTACGAATAATTTTGAAAGCAAAAGCTGTAAAAAAAAGTAATTCGTTTATTGGCACAGATCATGTCTGTATCGCGATTACATACGTTTTAAAACAGCTTTTACAAAAGTAACACGAGTTCTGAAATATGGTGTATGCCGTGCGGTGTGTTCATTGTTGGTTATGTTATACTTCCTCGCAAGCATCTCTTATCTCTAGCTCTCTTACTTGATTACTGTGCATGACCAATATGAGAAACTGAGAAGATATTCTTATAAGAAGTAATGTGCATGAAGGGGTTGATGGTTGATTGTTAAAGTTAAATCCTCTCTTCGTAGGATCTCATTTTTCTTACTTCGTATGGTAAGTTTGGTGTTGGTAGTGGTACTTTACAGACTTTACTTACACAGCATCTCTTTGAATGCCTTCATTCGCAAGTTACTCTTTGCAAACTGAAACTACCAGTGCCAGTGCAGTAAGCACTGTTCACTGTGTAAGAGTAGTTACGAGTTGTCCGTCATTTAATAATCTGATTGTGCTCCGCTGAGTTAATTCATAAAATATTTTTAATGGCTTGAAATTCTCCATTCAGCATCCTTGAGCAGAAACATTTCCTTGGTTAATTGCGTTATTGAAATTGCTAAGCCTATCTTTATTCTGGTTGAGAAATTTTTCAAGTACGGTTCAGAGAAATTCTTGTCAGATAAGTTCGCGATGTTAAGTTCCTTAACTTTGTGTAAATCATGCTGGCTAGTTATGAGAAAACTGAAGTTGTTCATCCAGTTTTAGTGGAGATTTCCTTGAACTGAAAGTATAAGGATTTCTTGTATTTTTACTGATAATAATTCAGCGTTCACTTACTGAGTTAAACGTTGAGTGGAGCGTCTTCGGTCCATAAAACGTATGGCTAGGCAAAAGTACATTTGTAGCCGGAGATTTATTGCACGCAAGAATTCCTACAAACTACATTAGCATCCATAATAGTTGTTCAATGAATGCAAGGTACAAGTTGGAAAGAAACCACAACGAGCTAACGACGATAAATAGCTCAAGAATAAGTAACCGACCAAGCTAAACCCGCAACTTTTGCATGATATCATCGTAAATAGACAATTCGCAGGAAAACAACTTCATTTCAGCACACAGGAGCTCAACCATCGACTGAGTTGTTAAGAAACTTACAGTTGAGTGGGTTTTATTTCTAACTGACCGAATGTGAACCTTGTGCTATTCTGCTGTCGTTCGGAAGTGGTTAGTTTTAGAGATGAGCTTTATGCACTTAAGCTCTGTCGTGTCATGAAAAGAGTTTCTTGGCTGTCCGGTTCATCTAGTCTCCGGACTATAACGTGACTACTGACACTTTGTCCAACTTTGTCTCAAGTTCGAATCCTAGCCTTGCTGTACATTTACATTGCCATACAACTGTAAATTAGTTTGGATGGAACCTACGCTGCTGGGCTAAATATTTAAGCTAACGATTGGACTTATCTGACACTCTTGCGTCGTCGATCCACATAAATTACTGTTCCTGTCGAAAAACTGAAAAACGGTAAGAACTACAAAAAAACAATTCCTGAAAAGTCTGATACAGTTTTTATAGCATTTGGAATATGAAGTGTACTCAGAGTAACTCCGTTCAATAGAAGCATAAATCTACAGCCCGTAGCTATATAAAATGTTAATTTATCTAGTAGTACCTCGGGATATAGGACTTGGAAAACAGTCTTATTTTGATCTATTTATTGGTTAGATGATGAGACAATCTTATGAAAACACTTGGCACTAGCCAAGCCTTCCAACTTTCGACCACCTCAGTAATTGATATTTGTAAGAAATTTAGTCCTAGTACATGCTGTGATTTTTCATCTCCTTAATCATGAAACATCAATGTTTAAAGATTATTGAAAGTAAGGGCACGGCTATCATTATACAACCTGTCCACTCTTCTGCAATAGTATGGATTCTCATATGAAATGCAGAGCTGATTTCATCACATACTGTTTCAATCATGATCATGATTCCACAAGAGTAAGCGAACATATAATTCTAAATCAACGGGAATAAGTACAAAATAGGATTGACAGAAATCAAATAAATCAAAACAAACCCGTCTATTTCCTTTCCTATTTAATTCATTGCCTTTGTTAGCTGCTCGTAATGATATTGATAAGAGAAGTATTATCTATGGGCATTCGTAAATATTTGACAGGAATAAGAAGGATCAGGCGGATAACATAATCTTGATATTCACTTGACAGCTATGAGCTAATTCATGAGTTGGTTAACCCTGAGCCTAAACTACGAAGGCGTGCAAATAAGTTAACAAAACAATCAATGATGTCTGCTACGACTACTACACCTACTTAAACATGTTCAGAAACAGTAGTTAGTCTGCATAACTGACATTATGTGTTACAAAAATTATAAAAGGTATTAATTAGCGTCAGCCTCACCTAAGATTTTCACTAACCTAACTACCTAACCCATCTACCTACATAGCTAATACATGCTGATGATGTTAATGAATTTTATTGTAGGAAAAGTAGATTCAAAATGAAATGTTGGACAAATAAATTAACTCTTTAATTATGAATGATAAGCAGATTGGTAACTGTATTAGACAGGATTATAGTTCAAAAGCTTATAGTACTGCTACTGCAAGGTTGCTGATGCTTCCGTGTGTAAAAGGTTCTAACGTTTTACATAAGTCTAGTCGTAAAAAATTAGCTTTTTACAGCTAATTAAGACTCAGCAATAATATTAACAGTTATACGCCGCATACAACAACTAACGCTCATTCCTAATACGCAATGAACAATAATACGTTAGCAATGTTCTTGGACGAGTTTTACTAATTTTATTACATTACAATTGGAAATTAAGATTGCAATGGGAAAGATACGATTATAGATTAGAAAGCTCCCTAACTAAAATATAACTTCATAATGGATAAAGAAAAACAGGTAGCTATATTTTTCAACTTATCGAGTATAATTGGAGTTTTATTTATTAATGCCCCTCTGCATTCTATTTTGTAAAGCTTATTGCATTAAAGTTAAGTCTTAATTCAGTTATTGACAAGGCCATCCAACTTAGTCATTTTGGACCCACAAAGTATACTTACTTGTGGGTCCTTACCATATAAATCAGCTCTGCCAGTTTCAGTATGCTATTTCACTTTATCAATGTAAAAACCCTTAATGAAGTCCATTTTGGACGAACAAGTGAAAAGCTTGTCCGATAATAAGGTCGGAGTGTTGAAAACTTTACATGGTCATCATCTCATTATTCTTGTGTGGCTTGCAAATGTTCTTAAAATCTAGGCCGTGAAATAGACAGTTTTTTCTCATTTAATAATGCACAAGCTCAGTAAAGATATGAAATCCTCATTTACGATGCGTATTGCTATTTAATCATGTTTGCTATGTGAAATTACTGATGAATGTAGGTTCGGGTTTTTAGTTTTCAAAAAAATGTAGTATAAGTTAAATTAAAGGGAATTGTTGAAGTTTATGTTAACAGAGCTAAATTAATGTTACGATATCTGTACTTTAGTGCAGACTGTAGATTGGATTACCAAACGAAAGGGAATGAGAAGGCAAATTAAATTTGGTTAGAAAGGACCGAAGACATAGTACAAAGCGCAATAAAATGGGCAAATGCAAAACAATGCATGCAGTAACTATTACTATTGAATTTTCAATTAATGTTTTTAACTGCGCTGAGTTGATTAAAACAATCCTATTTTCTTTTAAAATATATGTCCGTAGATAACTGGCAAGTTTTGAAGAAATAAAAAACAATTTGTGCATGAAAAAAACTTGCTAATTCGTGTCATGTCATAATGAAAAAAAATACTTCAAGTAATTAGAACCAATTTTAGGATTCGTTCAGGTTGTGATCACAGTTGCTTTTTATCCAATTAATGATTGAATAATTTTTTCAACGTGCATTAACAATGATTTATTACGAGATAAGAGGTTAGGTAAGCCCATTTTTTCTACTAGTAAGAAAGACTAAGAGTAAGAGTCTTAATGATTGCAATTATTTAATAGACTCGATGATTGTCTAACTAGCGTGCGGTATGCGTAAAGAACATAACTAATAAATTTATTTGAGAAGTCCAATCAATACTTTTTCTTCGAATGACAAGGCCAAAGCTAGCACGTTACGAAAATCGGTTGCACAGGAGCATTAATTACGCTCATTCACAATTAAGCCCAAGTAGACTCAATCAATCACGCGAGTATTTACAACTTCGCCTACGACAGACATTAAATGCTAATATATAATAAATTATTATCTCATCATCAACATGGCTTAACTAAACGTATTCTTGTATTAAAAAGTATTATTATTTCCATTGTTTAAATTTCAGGAAGAGCTTTGCTTTCTTTTTTTAGCAGTTAATTAAATATCCAGTAGTCCATCTCAATAAGTAACTGTAATAACTTTTATTTGTGTTTAGCATAAAAGATAAGCTTACAATTGATGAGATTTCCGTATGAGTCTCTTTTACTGAAAATGCTTTTACTCTCAAGCCTCCCACACGCAGCAAACCTTGACTGCCTTTATCTGCAGCTTCCATTTCAAGACAAGGTGCAAAACAACATGGGAGCACTTACTTTAGGCCCAAGTTGTCATAATTAGAAGATCATATATAATTAATTATTTATTAGTGCGTCCGATTGTTGCTCTCTGTTTTGCACCCCTCCTGTCCGTTGAGGAGTTGGTTGAACGTGATAAATGTTGGTTTTCATCTACTGAAAGGAAGATTTTGATTTAGCGGAAAGCGTGGAGTGGTTATCAAGGACGTGACCAAATGTATAGCTCATGCCATGTCGTCAGGTCAGAAGAACTGTATGACTATTAGTAGATAAAGTATTATTCCTAGTCAGACGCCAGAACCTTAGCTGACTTGTTTAACATCTCTGAAAAAGGACGCAACGCCACCCTCATCCTATCCATTTATGACCCTTTAAGCACCCATGAAAAAAGCAAATCTTTTGTTTCTCATGTTAATTACCGAATTTGAATTATTTACGAATGTCTATCTTTTAGTCGTCTCTCCTCGCCTAATCTAATTCACCATTTATTTCTTGTTTCCATAATCTGAATGTAATGTATGCATGCATGTGCCATTAGCTAATTATAACAGATTAGGCAAGTCTATCGGTTGGGGGGATAGATCTTTGATGGAGTTACATCAGATTTTGCATTTTAAAAGGAAAGATAATTTTTATGCGTGTCAGAAAATGGAACATTTAAAATGTTTCCTCAGGGTGGATGGTACACATTAATGGCTTGGTTGCAGTACAATTACTGTACACATATGTTGGATCTGGCTGAACAGTCGTCAGTCAACAGTGCTAAAAAGATTATTACAGAAAATAATTATGTATAGCGATTTATTCCTGTAAGTCTTGTTGGCCCAAATGATTATCCTCTGAAATTTATCCCCTAACCATAGCTATCTTCACTCTCTGCTCTATTGTCAGGATTTCGAAACCAGAAATTATTTTATCGCCTCTGTGTAACCTTGAAAGTGTTTGGAACCACAATCAAACGTGTGGCTAAGCTACAAAGTAAAGTACGTCTAATCTAGGCTTGGCCAACATGTTTGTTTCTTAAGTCATGAAGTATATGTAGCTTCTAAGAACATGCAAATCGCGACCATGCTAAAATAATTGGTCTCTTAAAAGTATATTTGTAGTCACTAGTTAGCAATTGAAAACTGCTTGTCATCAAGTGTAATAATAAATAATTATGGTCTTCTTTTATTGCACAAGTATGTAAAGTCTCAAGAGGAAAAAATTCTTTCTGTGACTGAAAAATTAACAATAGAAGCAAGTTTGAAACAAAAACCTACTTAGCGAAAATAATTGTACCTAATTCAAAGACACTCGACTCGATGCGGTTTTAAGGAAGTAGTTGTTAGTATTTGCAGTTGAGTCTAGTTAACATTGGTTTAAAACACACAATACAGATTTAAAAAAGATAAAATCATCACGAAGGAACGAAATCCACCTTGCTTTGGAACGAATTTGCATACTCTATTAACCATGAAAAGTAAAAATTACCACTGGTGGTGGTTGCTTTGCTCTCTGTTTACAATATTATCATCACTATCACTGTCCGTGGCTGTTGTGGTGGTTATGATGACAGTGATAAGGATTGATTTTGAAAATATCTGTGGCCAAGAACTTACGTATCTCTTAAGTCTAAGTTCTATTCTTAAAGCATCCAGGAAGAATCATAAAATATTAATCAGTATTCATATCCATCACGAACTCGACACCGAAAAGATTTAAGGCTGATTTCCCCTGCCAATGATATTTTAATTTATTCCTTCATAAATCGTCACTTCGCTTCATCTACACTATACATTTTCTCAGCTAGACATTTCCATCTTGCATGTTATTACTTTACTTGGTCTTTCGTGAAGCCGTATCAAATTCAAACATACTATCATCATAATCTACTTAAGTAAAGTATTTTGATTGATAGGGGAAACCTCATAATTTAAACAACGTATGAAGCTAATTCGGTCGGGCTTTTTTCTAGCGGAAATTCTTTTGTAGAAAAATTTCTAAATAGTATACTACCTTCTGCCGAATTCTGCTCTACTGCATGCTCTGTCGGTGATTAGTTTTCATTTTCTAAATCTTTTTAAAATCGTACGTGTGTACGCAAGTTGTATGGATCAAAAATAATCTCATGGCAATCTTTTTATAGACATCTGTATGAATGATATAACAATGTACCCTTTCAAAATCATACCTTTCGCTTTTTTCTTCAATATGATTATCTACTATAAAATGTTGCAGCCCTTGCCGTTTAACATATGCACCGCCTTGCCAAGACTTCTGTCTGATACAATATTTGAGTGCTTGTACAATAAAATATGAACTAAAAATGAGGCTTCTTTTGTGCATTATTACATTCCATGGTTCGTCAGCTACTGCAAGTTGCTGGTAATTAGTCAAAATGTAGTAGAAAGTGATAACAATAAATAACATCTTATTAGTAGACTCATGAAAGCAATTGCAAGTTAAAATCTTCGAGAATGTAAAAATGCTGAATTACATACATCTTATCTCCAGCTGTGTAATAATTTTGTTATGGAATTGAATGGCTAATTAAAATTTGATTTGCGAGTTTGATGACTCATTCAACTTTTAAAATACTTGAGACTAGATACTTGAGATAAGACTCAGATAGATTGTAGCATTATATAGTGAAAAAAGTTCAATTAGCTAATTATTTTTAATAGATCAATTTACACGGTCTAATGCACCCTGCAGGGGTTCATCCCACTCAATACACACGGCTACTACCATATTATTTTATCTTCTTTTAACTCAATTTTCTTGCTTCTCGATAGCTTCCCAGAGTTACCATTATTATTCAAATGGTTGTTAAATGCTTAATCTTATTTATTAAAATTATTGTAGGCTTGCTTGGCTTGTTCGCAGTTCGTGAGGATAGCCAAAAGGTATGTCCATCAGTGAACATCATTTTGGGAAATAGAGCATACGCTATCTTAATCTTAATAGACATTCATAATCTGCTTGACGTCTCTCAAATAAGTGCCTCAACGTTTAACATTACTGTAGTGAGATTTTACTCTTTTTCCTTAAGTGTTAAAAATGGAATATCCCGAATATTTTTCACTTTATTACAATGCCTGACAGCTTAAAATGACTTTTAGCTTTTACTATAATTACTGCAACAGCGGAAACCAAAGCAAATCCATGCCAGAGCAAAAAGTAGCAAGCAAGCTACCGTATTTTTACCTTGACTCATTTAATGAACAAAGCAAGCAAAAGTGAGGAGAGGAAAGTTCCGATTTGCGATCAGATTTCTCTACTTAACCAGTCAGATTGGGATAAATGTAGTGACCTTTTTTATAAATGAATGTTTCTTTCGAGTTTAGTTTCTGATTGTTGGTTCATGAACGTACAAGGGATTCTATTCCATCAACCCACAAAGTTATTGTGTGGTATGATCAAGGAAAGACTTTGTCTGGTTATTTACACACGGTTCTAAATGAAATTGAAATTTAACATTCTAATCAGCAACACAATCCTCATATGCGTAACTTATCATGCGTGAAAGAAAACAATACAAGTCTTAATACAAAAGTTGAAGCTTGCAGAACAACGCACACTTAAGCAATTGCAACTGACTGTTGCTATTATTAGCATAAGCAAATGAGCACCGCAAAAAAACAGTTGACCTAAAAGGTCTGAATCAAAATATCCCTAGTCCTGCGTCAATAAAAATAATCCAAGTCCTGCATCCTTCATACAAACAAAGTTATGTCATTTAAGCATATAATTTCTTATGTTTTTTTTATCAGTTGTTTTTTAAACTCTAATAAAGCTTTACAGTAATAATTTGATGCAACTGAAAATTAATTAGTTTCACATCAAAATTCCTATTGTTGCCCAATTTTTGCAAAAATCATAATTTAATTTCTTTCTAATCATTCCACCAGTCAACATTTACTTGTTGCCCGTCCAATCTCCACCCATCCAACTACAGCACAGTCGTTTATGAGTTACATAAAATTTTAATAGCTTTTCTGTTGGTAACTGAGTTGGTTATCCAAAAGCCACATGTGTGGCAAAGTAAAGGTGTTATCAAAACAGGGATCTCCTTTCGTATCAATTCTTTATCCACACATGCTGATATTATTGCGACACACTTACCAACCAACACTATTCCCATTATATTGGATTACCTTATTAGGAATCCACTCGATTTAAATTTCTTCAGATAAACCTTTTGAAAATGTATCTTTCGCCGTGTGAATCCCAACGATCCAAATAGCCGTCCTTAATGGAAAATTAAAATAAAGCAATATTGTCCAATCGAATAGAAATCCAAGTAACCTGCAAAACCAAACTCCGGTGAATGATAAGCAGTTTTTTGGCTTGCTCTCGTCACCATTACTTTAAGAATATGATACAAGATTTGATCCTCTACGAACGATTTAAACTAATCTCTTAGCAGTTATACTATAATAAAATAAAAACTCCGTAATCAGCCTTTTATCCTAGTTCTACACAAAGTGTCATCATCATCATCATGTCATGGGCCGTGTCTCGAGTTTGACTGTAATGGATAATTACCCTAAAGTCCGGTCCATATGCCGCGGGTAATAGCGTGAATTTGGTGGAAATTTTTGCATGAAAAAAGGGGGCGG
>JAQFZX010000151.1:0-86597 GCA_034682405.1 Hydroisotoma schaefferi
AAAACCCCAAGAGTTGCGTTATCCTCCATCTGTACATGTGTCTTGTTTGACTTTTGCCATGTCAGGTCATAAATCTCGCAAGTCCTTAATCCCCCTTGTAAATGTTATAGGATGAGAAAGCAGAGAAGATTCGCATCGCTTTGGCAAAAATGCGAGCCGCAAGTGTTACTCGTCTTTATGTCAAAGCCTTTTCAAAAGATGGAAGTTCTAAAGCTCTTATGGTCGATGAGTCGATGACTTGTGGTCGTGTGTTGGCCCTTTTAGCCGATAAGAATCATGTACCATTGTCTGCAAGGTGGACGTTGATTGAGCATATTCCACATCTTCATATGGGTAAGGATTATTTTTATGTCATGTCCTTTTGTACAATCCTATCTATCTCCTTAATAATCCAAAATACAATTCTTGGGATTTATTGCTGTCTCCCTCATCCTTTTTTCTTAGTCCAGCCGGACATTATTGATCTCTCCACAAAGGAACCATTGATAAATACGACTTAATATTGAAAGAGACATTAATCTTCTTTCAGAACGAGTGTACGAGGATCACGAGAACATGGTAGAGAACCTTTTGATGTGGACTCGAGATTCTAAAAACAAAATCTTTTTCGTCGAGAGAGACGACAAATACGACATGTTCCTCAATCCACAGCGGTACTTCTTGGAGGCACGAGTTACCCAAACTTCCGACTGCATGGATGAACACACCAAGAACTCCTTGATAGAAGAATTTTTCAACCACGGTGTCGGCGTTCCTGAGGTCGAATCCGTACTTTATCTGAAAGCTGAGGGAAAGAAGGCCTGGAAGAAATTTCCCTTCGTCCTAAGAGCCTCTGGGATATATTACTATCCCAAGGGGAAATCTCATGCCAACTCTTCCAAAGATCTCGTTTGTCTTGCACCCATCGACCATAACCAACAGGTACTTGACATACGAATTATGAGAAAGTCAAAACTCCTTCGGTCTGACAAGAGTCATTCCATGCCTTTGGTTGTTGTCAAATGCCTAAACGAATCATTCTTCTGGAGCTTTTCAACTTGATCCTTCACTTCAAAACAAGAGTGAAGTTGTTTCATATTCGTTTATTTCCATTTACCTCTGTAGTAGTATGCGTTTGAGCAGAATAGATTGGCTAACCAAACCAAAGCTTCTGCAAGACCAAATGTATCTAATCGAAGTAAAAACTTGGGAGTTGAAATCCGTTTGAAGAGTATGAAATCACGTTTTTCGCCCGAGAGCTAGATCTTAAGCCTTTGAAAGTAAACAGTCTTTGTTTGAATGTTCAAGATACACTTGAGAGTCAGTCGTTTCAAGTTGCTTTGCCGTTTGAAGTATGTGCACTTCATACCAGGAGTAATATCGTTAGCTTATGTAGGAGTAATATTGGTAAATGTTCTGTGTTGTAAGTGATATGTATGGTTTCGAGTAAATACTACTTGGACGAGCGTATGTAAACTGTAACTTTTGTATGTGGATTATTTTTTCTTATCGTTGTCATTGTATCGATTTCCATAGGCGTACCTGGGTATCGGCTGGAGAAAAAAGTTTAAAGCCCCAACGGAATTCGGATTTGTGATAAAGCCTGCAAGACTTCAAGTAAAATCGCATAGACATATGAAGTATTTGTGTGCCGAGGATTCTGAGACTTTGAAGCTTTGGATGGTCGGACTTAGAATTGCTAAGGTGAGCCGCAGTTTCGAACCTGAAAAAAGTTTTGTGTTTAATGAATTTTTTCTTGAGGGATATTGGATCGGATCCCATTCTTATTTTGTATACCTAAGCTTAATTTTAAATTAATTTTTTTTCCAGTATGGGAAGCAACTGTGGGAGAATTATAGGACTTTGATGGAAGACTTGGCCCATGAAGATCTGGATAGATTTGGGCGGAGTGTATCGCTAGCATGTATGCCAAATCAGAATTCGAGTCAAGCAGTGATGATACCGTCGGAGCCTTCTTTAAAAATAACTCCTTTAAGACAAATCTCACAAGAAGGGATTCAACGCTCGGCTGCTGACAAGGTCTTACAAGTTCGGAGAGATATGGTTGACAACTCTGTACGTATTGTATTTTTTAAACATGTAGTATTGACGAAATATTTTGCAAGGATTAACTAATTTTTTTCTGTGTTTATTAAAGATGCCTCCACCTCCTCCTTTGCCTAGAGAAGAAGGGTTCGAAAGTGACTGTCCTGTTGGGGGAACAATTAAACGAAAACCATCCACGGGTCTCATACCAAAAATCCCATTGACTCTCAACACCCGCTCCATACTTGGTGACCACATTAACGTTAGCTCGGTCGGAGAAGGGAATTCAAACACTATGACGTTACAACGCAAGCGAAGTTTGAGTGGCAATAGTTCTGCTTCATCAAATTCTTCAGTTTCATCCCAGATTTATGTCAACAATGTACCTAATCAGCCACAGCAACCAAGCGGGATTATGCGACAATCTTCCCAGTCTTTAGGCCAAGGAAAGCCTCCCACAGGCTCTTTGCGAATGACACCAAAATCCGCTCCCTTGACGGAAGAATGTGCAGAAATAATCGATTACGACAGTCTGCCTCCGCCACCCCCTGAACTTCTGATGTCAGAAACTCCTGAACTACCCCGTATGCCTCCAATACCTCCGGCAAAACCTTCAGGAGTGTTGGAAAATTCATCAGCATCTTCAATTTATTCCAGTAGTTCTATCTCCTCCGCTTCAAGTAGCCTCACTATTTCCTCGCACAGCTCTTCATCCTCTTCAAGCATTGCATCAACCCTACCACCTCATCCGCCGGTTAAAAAAGGGGTTTCTTTTGCATCAGAACTCACGGAGCGATTAAAAAACAGAACGGAAATCTCCAACAATAAAGCAAATCCGATTTATGGGACAGCGTCTTCTAAAAGTAGCGAGAATCCGCGTAAGACAGTAAGTTTTCAAAATGGACCTCAATCAAACGGCCCAAATAGTTCTAGTCTCCCCAACAAAATCGAAGAGCCCCCTCAGGAATTCTTGACAGATTTACAGCGTGTTATGCAGAAAAAATGGCAAGTGGCACAGAAATGTAATGCAGATAGGAATACAACTCCTCAGGAAATCCTGGGCTTTAAATTTGCTCCGGAATTGATCTCGTCATCTTCAGTAGGTGCTCCAAATTCGTTATTGATGACAGATCCCGTAAACACCGGACTGACAAATCATTCATCAAATAATATTCCAAACCCTGCCGACCAGACGAATAATTCAGGGTCAAATAATACAAGCCATGTCCAAGCATGGGTTAGCCAACATTATGGTAACACTGTTGCTGATTTACCTAGTATGAATTCAGGCAATCGACCGCTACTCCATCAAGCCCCTTCTAGTCCAAAACCCCCACCCCCTCAAAGGTCAACCCCGTTGACCTACTCGAATCAAAATAACTTATACAGCCATCCAACTGCTGTGAACAATCAAGTTCCAGTTTCTACCTTGATGCAAAATCAACAGAATAACAGTGGTATCGTTATTTATGAAAATTTCCAGGGTAGAAAGAGTCAACATATTCATCAATATGAACCTGTCAATTTAAGAAATAAAAAACCACCCCCACCAGTTCCCAAGCGGGCCGAGTCAACCCATCTTTCCGCTCATATTGTATTTAACTGAATTCAAAGACTAGACTATCCATTATTTATTCTATATGTACAGTCAATAATATTATGTAAACTGTAATTAAAGCTAAGCAAGTAAGTTTGTCAGGCTCTGATCACAATAGACAAAACTAAACGGTTTGGAGATTTTCAGAGTTGAGTTGATATTTTAAAACAATCAATTACATGTAATCCTAAATACATTGCAAAAGGGCATTAAGTAACGGTCGGGCTTGGAGCTGGCATAGTGTCCTTTAGAGTATACATAGAACTACAAATAGGTATATCTCAACTTATTCTTAGTTTCAACAAATAATTTACGTAAGACCTTTATAACTTGTTTTGTCTGATTGTATGTAGACTTTAGTAACAGGGTTCAACCCAAATTTGGATGGCGCTTGGTAGAGCTAATTCTGCAATCAATCAATCATTATGCCTTTAAATTAGATACGAGTTGTGTGGTAGTTACTGTAAAATTAGAAAGCTGAAAGTGTGGAATTCTGAGTAGCACAATTACGAGTTAAAAGTTCCAAATGGCACAGACAGTGATGTGCAACATAACATGCAAATAGTAACTAAAATGACTTTGATTTGCCTAACTTTTCCTACTACATCAAAATATAATATTTAAAGGGTTTCAAACACATTTTTCAATCTTTTAAAACTAAACTACTGCACTGAAAATGCAAATGATTGCTGGAATTGACAATAACAGCCATTTACATGGTATGAGCATGGGCACATTCAATGATAATATTATTGATACTTCTTGAGAACTTGGGGGTTTAGATTTTGTACTTCGTCTATATTTAAATACGCTGATCTATCTTTGATCGACGAAAGCTATTTTTTGATGGTGTTTTATACATTATTATTATAAGTGCCAAAGTCTTCAGCCGAGGCAAGATAATTTAGAAATTTAATTTATTAATGTACTATTAGGTTATATCGTTGTTATAATAAATATCTTAATCTCTAGAAATTATTTAAATTGGAAACCTGAATTGGTGTACATTTTTTTAACTCCAAATTTGGATATATTGAAATGGATTAGAATTATTCTATTTGACGAACTTTAAATCATTTCTTTAGTGCATAATTTCATGAAATAGGCACCGCTGGTATTGTTATTTTAAATATAAATTATAAGTAATAGTGTGTGGTACTGTGGTATCCTATCCTCGTGTCGTAGATGGAAATAGTAGGATTTGTTGTAAGTTTAGGATTCTAATAAAATAATGAAGTATGGATAACTTTTAAAGCAAGCCAAAGCAAAAGTGTATAAGAATAATTTGTCAGTTCATTATTAGCCAAATGTTAAACATATAATGCTGATGATAAATATAAAACAAATCAATTGTAAATTGTAATCATGCTGTTATTAAGTTTCTTAGTATAAGCAAACATTATTGTTTAGTCCGAATGTGGAATAAAAACTGCAATTTATTGATGACAAAGAACCACAATTTTGGATAGTTTTCATTGAATCGCTAAATTCATTGCATTCTCACCTAAAATAATTAGAATTAAGTACAAGAACTGTGTCGTTTAATTGCATATAGGCATGGCATAATTTATATAATATGGTCGCATTCCATGAAATTCACACAGGATTCCTTACTAGGATCAGGAAATGAGACATGAAAGTAAACTAATCTTATGTTTTAATTTATTTACATTCATTTTAGTCAAACTGCACTGTTTACATCAGCTTTGAATTATATATTACTTGCAACCAAGTTATAAAAAAACTGTATATGGGCGATTTGTCGATTTGTCGATTTAAAAATTAATTTTAAAGTTTAGAAAGGTTTGGGAATAAATTGCTAAACGTTATTGGCTCCGTTTGTCCAATGCATTTCTCATCAGAAATAAATAGCTTTCATGTAAAAATGAAAGTTGAAATGAGCAGGACAAGTTGTTCATAGAAAAGTTTAACCCAAATAATCGAATCGAAATAGAAAATGTAGCAGGTTTATTCTCCAACTTTTAGTATGACTCTTCCCAACCAACGCAACGGCTTTTCTGATAAATTCTTTTTAAACGCAAATATAAACCTCCTATCATTAAATTCAAAAACTTTTGTGCAGGAAGTGTCTATTTCAAAACGTGACTTGACAGTAGATGCTCTTTTATTTCCACGAACATCTATTCTAGTTGTAGTCAGTAACGCAGTATCCCTTTTCGGTCACTTCACTAATCCCTAAATTTACTCTAGAGATTACTCTATACAACCAACGACCAATCTCCACCCCAAAACCCTAAGAATGATTGACGTCTCTCAGTTTAAAATAAACATTGAGCAATCTCTGAATGAAAAATGATAAATCTTGCATATAATTTTTTTTAAACTTTAATTTGATTTATTTTATTTTTGATTGATACTTTTTGTGGATAATTTTCTATTTGTTGAATAAGCCCAAGCTTTTTTAAGAATGCCTGTTTTATACAATCGTTAAGTTAAATCAAATACTATTCCCCATCCCCCAAGCCGGGTGAAAGGAGCAGGTGAATATAACAAGCAACTGGGCATGAATGCCTCTCTGTTCTTATTAAAATGACAGTGCTTAAAATATTGTAACCAACATGAATTGTATCGTTTATTACTGCAATGCATGGTTCATCAAGGTGACTAAGGTTTGACATGCATGACCCGTTGTACTATAAGTTGACATGAATTTGCATTCGTTACTTTCGTGTCAGTATTATCCATACATGTCATTCTCCTTGGTTGGGACAAACAACCCTTTTTCCAAATCGCCACCTCAACCCTTCTACAGAGAGACTTATCGATGCATGTTATATTATATTTAAGGGGTTCCAACACGGAAAAATTGGAAACCGGAGAAAATCTGTGGAAAGCATCCGTATGAATAGTTTATAAATGACACTTTACTTGAATCTTGAACACATTAGATAGGCTAGGAGGGTTGAGAAAGAGTAATGAGGGTACAGAAAAGCTAGAGAAGAACGGAAGTTACGGCTGTTCAGTTTTTCACCATGGAGGATACAGTTTAAAAATTCATTAACACACGTGGCCAGAGCTTGGCTAATTGGATTTGTTCCCCTGAAATAACATTTGAGACGTATTTGGAAGCTAATAGTAAATACAAATATGACACCTGCTTAGGTGTTATTTTAAGAATCAAAGTTAATATTAGGATTTTAAGCATACATAATTCATTACATCGCAGGTATATGAGAAATAAGCAAACATACCAATTAATTGGTATTAATAGGTAATTAAGTTAATCTAGATTTCTGAAATCTTTCACTTATCTTAAGTTCTGTGATAGGAGTATCTAACTAAACGACAAACAAGCTGACTACCTGTACTATGTACAAGTACAATATTATCCAACCAGGTCAGGTACCTTTAACCGACATCAAATCTTATTATTTGTTGAGCAAAATGTATACATTTACTCAGGTTATAAAGGTTTTAGTATTAAATGTTTGTCCGTCTTTAATTTGCTTGTACTATCTTCAGATTTTCTTGGAGTAGGTGTTTCAGTTGTTGAAGACAAAACATATTTTGTACTGATAGAAATATAGCCAGTCATTATTGTACGAACTCTCCAACTAAAATGGTGTGAGTCTTGAATGTTTGTATACCAGGATAATATTCTCGAAGATGAAATTAGAGAAGGATTCAATAGCCTTGCACAAATGGTCACTTGTATCAATCAATTTCAAAAGACAAGATTGATTAGATACCAATTAGACAACCTTCTAATAACCCTATTCAGTCATTGCATGTTGGACTGATGCATCACTTTATCCATAAGTTACAAATTAACGTTTAGTACACTTTCTATGTTATAATAGATTCATTATGAATATTTATGTCAAAAGGATTGCCATAATTGTAACGTAACGTAACCCTCACTCATTCGCCACCAAACTTTAGACATCCACCCATTAAGTGTCCATAACTCGAGGACAATGTTTCTCTCTCCATATTTTCGGAAATCATACAATATTTATCTAGTGGATGTAGAAGATCAGATTACAACCGAGCAGATGACTAGGTTAGAGTGGTTATTTTTCTGATTGAATTGTTCAGAATATGTCATTATGATGATGAGAAAGTATGATTCAACACGCATTTGACTTTTGTTCGAAACTCAATCAGCCCTTTATGTTTTACACAAAACCTCATGTTTCTTCCCCAAAATTACATAGTACAGCTGTCAATCCTGCAACACAGAATGTTTTATTGTTGTTGATTCAATCAGTCATTTTCATGGTTTTGGGACACTAACCGCATCACTTACTTCCCTTAGTTGAAGAATCAATAGGAGAGATTTCACTTTCATACTCATGATTTGGCTGAAATTGTTGGCGTCAAAAGATCATTATTTTCTATCAATACTGAAGAAATCCACGACTGAATACTGAGGACAATATGTTTTCGAATTTAGAAAGGCGAAAGATATCTAAAAAAGCCCTTGCAATTGATATTTATCTGCAATATTTTTAAATCATGAAATCCTCATACTTTTTTCGCATAAACGTTAAAAAATCATTTATAAGGAAGCATAAAAAGAACCATTTCCTACTACTTGCTTCATGCTTCCACTACTCATTTCGGCATTCAAAAAGCCTCGCTATGAATGAACTTCTTCATGAAGCATAAAATCCCCAGCCCTTTTTTATACGAGAGACCCGACTGTTTTGATCCGGATTTAATTCAAAACATGTTATATGATCTAGATACTCACTTAAGGGATTATACCTCACAAGGGGTAAAGGTGTTGGGCTGATTGAACCAGAATTGAGCGGCTTGATAAATGAACTCTACAGATAGCACAGAGATTGTTTAAACTAAAGGAAGGGGCTTCATCATCATCTCATCCCTGAAAAAATAAAAAGGGTCCGAGAAGAGTTTAATAAAATGAGTGGAGTTTGGAGTTGCAAAAGTATAAAGGACTGAAGGGCTCTGCGTGAAGTTGAAGAATGGAATGAGGGATGAGGACACTGGATTAGCTGATAATTTGTAAACTCTGCACAGCTGGACGCTGGGGATTTATTTATTGTTAGCTTTTAAACCACCCTCGTTCAGTACATTACAAACCTTCCTTTAAGTTAAGGATAAGTTAGGAATGAATTATTTTAGTGAAACCTGATATATGAAGGTAGGTAGGATTCGTAATAACATCCAACCATACAATTTAATTGTACCATTTACACAACTAATATCTTAACTGGCTTGACTTCATAAGATGGGATGCATGTTATTGATGTAGCTGTAGCTGTCGTAAATTAATCAAGCTACCTAGGGATTTCCGAGTAGTGGCACGTGCGGTGTGGTGGGCTGCGACGTCTCGCATGTGAGCATCATATAATTTAGGGAAATAAAATTAATCAAAAGTCAATCGGATCCAGAGGGTGGTATGGGATTAATAGTGAAAGTAGTGTATGCTATAATTAAGGTGAATCCTTGTAATTAATTGTTGCGTGCCGTTGCGTCGGCCTACCTGGCTTGATTAATGTATAATGTAGGTGTAGTGATAATGTTTATGGAAAAATAATTTCTTTTTAATGAAGCTTAATAACACTATTATTATTAAACTTATTGGTAAAATGCAAGTTTTTTTTTACATTTCACTCCCGATTTATGTCTTTATTTTCATAATAACTAAAAGATTCAGTTTAAAGCAGGTTTCTTAGCTGGTATTTCACACCAACAAAAGAACATTTTCTAACCTGCACACCCTATTTGTTTCAATTTTTCATTTATGCTACGCACCGTTCTGAGTAGCCGACCTAAGGATTATATTGCTTTAATAATATCTAACGAGTGCCAAAAAGCTTGAACTGAACCTGGCCGTCTATGATTATACAAACCAACCGAAGCTTTCCATCTAGATATTAAGTGTATTTCTATTCTAGTATAAATCCCCCGGTATCGTTTTAATTCTTGCGTATCAAATCAATTAAATCACGCATCATTTCTTATATTTTGGTGAAAGGAGACAAATGCTTGGGTCTCCCTAAACCCTTATCATTCATCCGACCCAATCCAGATCCAGAATATCCAGTCCGTACATTCGCATACCACATAATACTACGTTAGTTTTCGATTTACCTCGAACACGCAACTATAAACTGAAATATTGTGGTTGAGAGAATCTCTACAGTTTCATATCTCATAATATCATCGACTCAGATACCCACCATAACCACCCTTCTAGCAAAAAAGTATTAAACGTATCGGATGCAAAAATCTGTTAATATTTTGATAAACATAAACTGTTGATTGCAATCGTAAATCAGTGGGATGGAATAAAGATCGCTTTTTATAGTATGCACCTAAAATTCAATAAAATCATAAGCGTGCATCCGTACTATCTGTAATCTATCTTCTACTACTACACATCCCATCATATACTGAACATCACAACTTGATGAATCTACATAGATTTGTTCATAGGTTTGTGGCAAGGACGCGTTAAAAACCCAACATCAATGTCCCTCGTCCCTATTTTAATGCAAGCATATTCCATTGTGTAGTTAACGGGAAGGGTGTATAGGACTGATTAGCCTTATTGAACACGATTCAATTCCTGCTCTTCCTTCGAAATCATCCCAATCCGATACGGGCAGTGATCGTGTATTGTTCTTTTGTCTGTTAAATCTTTAATCCAGGTTTTCATTAGTTTCGCATCCCATCCCCAGCCAAACTCAATCATGCAGCCGGTACGGAGTAAGGAATAAGGACGATCCTGAGGATTCAGCAGTGTTATACCCGATTTGCACCAACCAACAAACCACGACCAACAAAATGAATTTTACATTTCCGAGTAAACCTTCATTTAAAACATGCATTGTAACGAGTCTTCAACTCCTTCAATCCGCATTTCGCTTTCAATTTACACGGCAGGTCCGATTTAAAAAAGAATTTTGAAGAATTTTGACCCTAGAATTAATTAAGCCTGGAGAACTATTCCTTTCCAATACGCAAGTATCAAATGACTATTAATGGACCTTTGGATAAATATTGTTGTTTCTTATGAAAACAGTTTCTATTTACCTTAGGGTTTAAATGAACCTTAAATAAGCATTGGAGAATACTCTAAAGCTTAATCGATCTTCCATTTCCTACTGAACTCTGCACCCGTCTCGTCCATAGTTTAACTACCTTGGAAATTCCCTTTTGAGACTTAAAAAATCTATTTACCTAGATTCTACATGGGCTAGTTAGCATTAGTATCCGTATACAATCACTATTAATTCGATGCCCGACCTTTATACTTTTATTAGCTGCAAGTTCTACTATTCCGCACCTATGTACATTTATTTATCCAAAAGATTGACACAGCTGCAGAGTTCCCTTAAAATTTGTATAAGCGAATATGGCAAAAAACTGGTCTCTTGGTTGCCACTACATTAAATACAGCTCACTCAATTACAACTAACCCCGTTAACCCATTTGTAGTTGCAGTGGTAGGCGATTATGATTAAGTAGTTTCGTGAAGGTGCATCCTTTCTTGTACTATTACAAGTTCCTCCTGCCCTCAAATACTAATAACTACTTTAAGGCAGAAAGCAAAGTGAGGAAGGGTAGTAGCAGCAGAACATCATCGATTATGAACAAAATGAGAAAGATCGGATATCGGATATTGCCCGAGTTTTATTTTTATTTGTACTGAATAACAAAGATAAGAGAAGGCTTTATCAAAAGGGTAGGGGGATAAAGAGGATATCCGGTCTGTCTTGAAACTATAAGTACAGGTGTGATGATGACAAGTAAAATTAATGTTTTTTATGACCGGGATTGCATCCTTTTGTTAATGAACTTGTAATTTGTTAATTAGTTATGAGCAGAACCCGAATTTCATCAATCATATAATATTTTTAAAAAAGTTCCTGCCAATTTTTGTTTTAAACGATAAAAAATATATATTTCTAAATCTCTGCAGGGGGAAAGGGTGAACCACGGCTTTGTAAATGTCAGATTTAACTGAACTTAAAATTATACTATTTTGAAAATATTGTTAAATGCGGTCTATTCTGCAGTTTTCGGCTTCCTGAAATACAATTTGCAGTACCGGGTGTTCTTCGCATGACTTCACCAAAGCTTTATTTGGTAACTCTCAGCAGAGATAAGGGGAAATAAACATAATTTAGTACATTTAATTGACCTGTGGTTGCTCCCCTAATGCATCAAATAGGTCACGAAAGGTCGCGTGTCATAACAGCAGCCCAGTCCCACTAAGTATTAGGTAAACGGCAGAAATGCAATCCAGAAATAAAAATAGCACGCAGGTAATCTTTAGCATGAAATGACCAGATGAAACCGCTTACTTCCATGATATCTTCCTGTTACTTGTATCAACAGTCAAAATCAAACGGGGAAAAACGACTGTCACTTTATTATTTATGTGAATTCTATGTCGATTTATTGCTCACTATTACTTTTCAATAAACTTATCATACGAAACACATGTAATAAAAAATTCTGACTTTGCTTTAGCCTGCCTTTCTCGGTTCAGTATGGCAAAGACTAGGGGAAGGTCTAAAATCTCGGAACGCATGAAAGTTCAACACTGAATCAGTGGTTGGGAAAGTTGCAGAATGACTGCTTTGCCATGACATAAATGTCAAAATATGCACGCACATTACATTTTAAGATGTGGTTGGTTTTTTTCTTAAAATACAGCTCTCTTAAATCGATAGTTTAAGAGTTTTTAAACAGTCAAAACTGGAGGTTGCAGTAAAATTACTTTTCTTGTAAAAAGAGTGTTTTTTACTTCATCAAATCAATCTGGTGGATATGTTTATTGTTCTCATACAGTATATACATAAATTACACTTGAATTAAGTTGCGCTTTGCTAAGTGATAAAATACAATACAAGGATATTATTTTAAATAAGAGATATCTAACTTTGTCTTGAGTATTCCTGCAAAGCTTATTTATACGTTGTAGCGATGCCTTGAGTAATGCTGCTGACTTATGAGTGCAATATAACTATGCAATCGTATGAAATGAGTAGGCCGGAACACTTGTGCTTTGTATTTAAACAACAATAAACCATATTCGTTCGTTTTTATCACTAAAAAACACTCATTTTAAGCATAATAATGACGCTTGAATGTTAGGAAAATACAATAGTAAAAACAACACCTTTCATTTCGTAACCTACCTTTCTACTTTTTACATAATAAAATAACAATTTCTCTGGGCTAATGAACAAAAGTAGACGTGAAAGCAGACGTCTAGTAGTGGAAATGTCGTTTTTATGCAAAAAATCTTTCAATTTGAGTTTTTGTAGTCTTCCTTGGTTTTTCTGTAAACTTTCGTCCTAAAGCCCTTTTATGAAGCAGAAGTTAAAATTAAGCCCTTTCTCCCTTAAAAGCTCCAGCATTGCAGGACTTTGCTGATAATGGTACAAGTAAATCGAATATAGGAAGGGAGAGGGAGGGGATAAAAGTCTTGATAGAAATGAGATTTCTCCCATTCGACTCTATCTTCTTCTTGGTTGGTTCCCACGATATGTTTGGTACGAAGTATACTTCGGAACGACTAATACTTACAAATGTGTAGGAAGACGATGGGAAAAGTTACACCTGACTCTTTCATCACAACTTTCCTTTTTCCCATTATTCTCTTCAACCATAGTCTTGATAATAATGCCCAAGGAAAGTACATACTTATAAAGTCTTCCGAACTTGACGCGAATGAAATATACTTTTCGTAAATGGTTACCGTATTTCCAAGTTTAATTTACCTATAATGTGACAATATGATTTCAAATCAGAATGAAAATTCCTTTTGCTGTACTAAGATAGGGCAATTCTTTTGCTTACAATGTATAGATAAATGGAATTGATTAGAGCTAGGGGGCAACTATTTTAGGGGACTTAAATCCAGAAGTAGGGTACATTAATGCACGTCTATCCTGCCATGCGCTGGCTGGGCTTTATTGTATAATTTATATAATTCTTTCCTACTTCCTAGAACGTATAACGTCCATTGATAAGGATTGGGATGAATTTCTCTTTTGTTGGGAAAAACCCTGTGTCTGTCTGTAGTATGATGGTTTAGACGACAATAGCAGTACATTCTGTATTGCAATACTTACAATAGAAACTTTAAGGAATCGATTAATGTTTAAAATTCTTTTGAAACTTTATGTAAAGTAAAACTGTAAAACTCCATGCCGCATTTTTTTAATCGTTCAGTATGAGTTATAATGTTTATTCGCGAGAATGCAAAAAAACTAAATCTGACATGAAATGAAATACAAATTTCGGCTTAATGTGGATTAAGTTAAAATACTAAATATATGACTAGATATGATCACGCCTGGGCTTGAACTTGCAAAGATCAACTTTTTCTACTTAAATGTATTAACTTTATATTTATCCTGCTGCCATATGCCGTCTTACGGGTCTGGAAAGATGTTTATGCAAGTGGGTCGTCCGCCATTCCTAGGATCTTCCGGAGTCCATACTTTTGCTATCATGATAGAGCCATATCGATCAACTTTCTCACTAGACCAAGACAAAGAATGACCTCCGATGGGTCCAAAATCTCCTCCTGTAGAAAAGATCGAATAATGAATTCAAGAAAATTTAATTACATTTCACAAGCAAAGACAAACTTTACGTCTGCATTCAATAATACTACTAAAACATAGATCATCGTAATTAATAAAGCAAGTACCTCTATGACTCTGAATAACAACTTTTTTAGGTGGTTCAGGAACCGGTCCCCTGCTCTCAGTTCCATTATCTGTTTTAACCACCTCCGTTAAAAAATTAATATATCCAATAGCTAATCTCAATGTGTCCACTTTAGACAACCGTTTCTCATAAGGCAAGGTCGGAATGTGGGTTCTGAGCCCTTCGAAAGCATCATTTATACTTTGCATTCGCTTTCTCTCCCTCATATTTGCTGCTTGACGCTGCTGAATTTGCTGTTGTGGGCAGCGTCGTTTCCTCCTCCTTGTTCGGATACTGTTCTCTTGGTCACTTAGTCCCGATGTTGGGGAAGAGTCTTCAAGAAGTCCGATATCATCGTCGAGATCTGTAGAACTCTCATTGTGGTGGTTGTAAAAGGAATCAGACATTAGCTCGAAATGGGTGGACTCGAAGAACTGACGATTCATGGATTCTAAATCGTAGTTCTCCATTACTCCGTTGTGGTACATTTTCAATTATGATGGAAAGTTTTAAGGGTCGATTAAAATTCCAAATTGGGTCGATTTTGACTCATGCATTACCATACGTAATCACTGCTTTTGTGATAACATTTCGATTTTGATGTTGAATTGCGAGTCATTATAATATATTTTATTGGTGATGGTAAACCCCACTTTTCCAAGAAATGAAATTCCTCCTTTGCATTCTCGAATGCACATAGGGTTAGGCATTATCCATCAATTAGCAAAAACTAATAACAATCACTGTAAGTAATTCGTCTGTTTACCGATTGTATTTTACCACTTGGCAGGCAGTTAACAAGATTGAAGTGTCAACACGCGTATAACTTGTGCCAAGACTTGTGTCTATTATCTTTGGAGTGTGTCTCAATTGAGCCCTTCAATTTCCGCACTGTTTGTCCACTTTTACGGTACAATAAAGTTATAACACCTTCAGTCTTCTAAACTCCTCTTCATTCTTACTTTCCTTTATGAAAAGTGCCTACGTATAAATGTAAATTAATTTAATTAGCAAAATGACTAGAATGAGTAAACTAGAAAGTACGAAGCCCTACATAATATACTATCTCACCCAGGAGTACTTTAGAGAGTCTAGTATTTAACCATTTCTCGGTGCTGAAGGAACCTGCCTAAACCCTATCTACCCGATGAATGAGACGAATACGGGCAACAAAGGGCTGAGGGGTTGGATCAGGAAGTTGGATCAAATCTGAGGCGTGGTTTTGTCGCGTGTGCTCAACAAAAACTGCACACGCCCGGAATTATTACAAGTAGGCAATCCTTCTAAAGATAAACTTTCCCTTTTACAAAAAGTTTGACTGCACCCTACATATTTTTTTGAAATTTAGAAATGTTTAAGAATTCATACTGGATCTTTATTAGATAAGTTTTTAACAAGCCTTTTTCGACCACTTTCTTACCTCTTGTTCTCTCAGTCGATTAAAATTAGGGTTCGGAATGTAATATTTATAGCTTAATCAAGGGTATAATGTGCGAAAGCTTGTGATATTTAAGGCATGATACGCTTTAGCTCAAACAATCTGTTGATTATACATAGTTTCATATGCATAGAACAAAGGTTACTAATAATTAACAAGCTTTGTCATGTACGGTGATCTCAGTGTTTTAACTTTTGACAATGTCACCCGTCATTTAACAATTCATTTGACACCGATAATATTGACTGTTGATTACAACCATGACAGATCAAGCAATACAATTTACATATGCTGTACATTGTGTGCTGTCAATTGTCAAATCAAATTAAACACGAAAAAATTACTTTTTTCATAAAAATGTTTCATGCTCTGCTTGGTTTACACAATGTAACACGTTTAAGATCAAATGCTATCACCGTGTGAAAACGCTACACCATGAAATTGCAATGCAATAATTACTATGGTCCACTGTACTGTTCACTTCTGTTCTGTGGAAGGCAATAATCTCTTCTGGCTAAGGAAACAGTATTAAACCTGTCTATGATTAGACTTATAAAAGCAGTGCTATATCAAACCAAATCAACTTTAAATCGATTTTATTTATTGGCATGTCTGTGATAGTTAATATTACGTGGACCTGGTTTGTTTTGAGGAATAATACTGCACATTAAATACAGAAACTAAGTAATAATCACACAATAAGCTTGATGTGAAAACAATAAATTATACTTAAACCTATATTCTAGGATTTATTCTATTTAAATAATTATTTTTCTTGCAAGCCCCGATTCCAGCCAAGATTTTGTTGCTTGTTGATACAAAAGGCTCACAGGTAAGGCCCGAACAGCATTCGGTTCTTTCATATTCCAAATTATTGATACAGGCGTTTCCTTCATTTTTACAAGAGTCCTGTAAACGTTTAGCATTAATAAATCAATAAATAGGAGCTTTATATTTTCAAAACATAATTATGAATTAATCAAAATGCCTATTCAAATCAAACCCTACCCTTTGCCCTTGGTCTAGTGGCAGATAAGCGGGTGAGAAAGGTACGGTTTCGTGTGGCGAATTAAATTTTTGAAACCCTGTTTGACTTTCTAAGTCTGGATTTTGTACAATCTTGTCTACTTCACTACCTATGCATCTATTGCGAAATTTTGGACACGTTTTAATGCAATCCAGTGCAATATCTGCACAGTATGCATCGCCAAATCCTTTTACTTCTGTGCGTGCTAAAGATGAAATAACTAATAATAAGATTACGGTAAAGATCAGCATTTTTCTAGAATTTTAAGCGTACAAAATATTACTATGAACTGCTTGAAAATCCATTCAAGGTATCCAGAAGCAGTCTGTGTTACAAACACTGTTTGTTCAGCAAAATGATAGTGATGTTTTGATGAGTTCAGAGTAAAGTAAACTATGGTTGTTAGAATGTTGGAACGAAGTAGAACACCCCTTTGTTAGCAGGTCAACTAGTAGTTTGGAGTTTCCATTGCGATGTGATGGGCTGTATTTTATTGTATGATTAGAATAGAAAGTGAATTAATAGTTGAATTCTAATTGATCTGGGATTTACTACCATTTTTTCAGTTACTCTTGTTGATAGTAAGTCTGCTAATGAATACATAAATAGATGAGATTGGTATTCACCACTATCAAAACCAAACTGGTCTACTTGTGATACATCATGCTCAAATCAAATGATATACCCAAAACATTAAGTTAACATTATAAAATAAAGTACACCCTCACTTTATTCACTAAAATTGGTATGGACAATTTTGCATTTACTCATATTAAACCAAAGGTAAAATAGTAAAATTGCATTATTCACTAAATACGTTCCTTTAATGAACCTTCATTAAAGGAACGCATTTCGAATATTTAATATTTAACCAATAAATCATTAATAAACCCTTGGCTTATTGGCAAAGTACTCGTGGTTTCTTGTGGACGACGGAAGTAAAATGTTACTTTAGCTGGTTTACGGCCAGTAGGTGTAAATTCCATCATTTGATCTCCAGCAAAATTTGTTTGTACAGCAAAATGGTTCCTTACACCCTAAGAATACAAAAACCTTAATCTGATTCTCTCCAATCCAGTTTAAAACTTGTTGCCGTTACTTTTTTCAGTTATTACGCATTAATCAGTATTAATAATGCTTACCGTCCCAGTAACAGCAAGAGTTAGGGTATACCAAGTATTCGCTTCAAGAATAGTATCAGCGAAGGAAATTCTTCCTCTACTGAGACCTGGCTGTATTTCTGAAACGATATGATTTCCACTTTCAGTAGCGATTTTGAAATTCAGCAGCACATTGTTCCAGTCATGCATCCGTTCACAATTGTTGTAATGAACTGAGTTTTCAGGGTACAAGGAATAAAGCAACCCTGTTAGAACCACTTGCTCGGTCACTTGCACCCTGCATAGGAAAAATAAAATGACATGCATGATTTCCAATTTATTCAGTTTGCTCAAATCATTCAATTAAGGCTTATTTCAATTTTAATATTAAATTCAATTTAAAGAAAATTTGAATTTACATTAAGTTTTCTATTTTATTTGTCACCAAATTCCAACTGGTGATTTTTGACGGTATCCCAACTGGACCTGACCTGCTTACAGAATAGACTCGATTTATAGATGTTGGATCCGAGGAGTAAGTATCCTGGGACCTTGACTTATGTTCGCCAGAACTGATCTCGTTCATAACAGAAACGGAAGGACCTGGAAAATCCGAGTTCCGAGCATTTGGTGGTAAATATTTGGGTTGCTGTTGCTGGATTTGGATTCCTGTTGGCAACAACCTTTTAGCTTAATGTCAAAAGTTACTAGTGCTTTACTAATAAATAAAGTTTGACATGTACCTGTTTTGTAGTAGTTTCTTGGAGTAGAGTTGAATTTTCCAGGAGGAATTGCAGAACTATGATAGATATAAAAAAATTTGTACTTTTTAAACTCTATAATGCGTACAGCTTAGAAAGCATTTAGTAATACCGTTGGGCCATAGGTACTGTAAAGTACAGAAGTATGGATACCAATTCATCTGTAACTAATATATTCTTTAGGGCAACGTTCATGGTGAACTCCGTTTGATCCATGGCTGGGAAGCGAATTAGAGGCAGAACTTTACATAAGACCTTACGCATATTTTCACCGTCTGATTCTAATTTTTGTCTCACGCATTGTGCTTCCCCCCATCTGAGTTATGTTTAAATTTTTTAAACTAAAAGGTATTTCGTTTTTTGATAATAGAAAAATAAACTAGTACCGCGTCACAGCCTTGAAAAGTTGTAATTCGTTGCAAACCATGAAGTCGTCACTTTTTAAGGCTTCGTAAAGGCACTCCTGACGTAATTCCAGGAACTCTTCCAGTTCCACCATCCTCCAAGCATTCCTAGATTTTTACGTGATGAGTGTACAATACTCCAAAGTTGTAATCTATGTATAATTACCTGCAAAAATATGTCAGTGAAGAGTCAATCAGTGTTGCATGACCGCATTCCATGGCATTTTGGTAAATTCTGATAACATTTTGGTCCACCAAATTTCTTTTTAGCTGACGAGCACAAAAATCCGTCAGGTCTTGAATTTGATATTCAGAGCCCAATTTTAGTAACTCTATACACTGAAACTCATCAATTTCCTCGGAAGCTGTTCCAGTGTACAGAAACTGGTAGTAAAGAAAACTATTTTAGCGTTGGGCTAACATTAGCAGTACCACCAGACCAGCAAACCAAAGCTTATTTGGAGTCTCTCTGAAATCATAACGAACATAAGTACAAGCTGTCCTACTTACCCGTAGTAAAATTCCAAACGTTTCAGAATCCACATCATCAGCTCGGACCTCCTCTTTATCTTTGATCGCCGATAATCGTCGATGAAAAACTGGAGACCCGGCTTGTAAAATTAGTTTATGGACCTTAAATTTTGTCTTTTCTGGTCCCACGACCAGAGTTACATCTGATAGAAATCCAGTTTCCAACAAATGTAGCATTCTTTGTTCATGGTTATTATTCCAAGACCACGACAAAGAGTTACTTCCAACAGTTGACTGGTTTTGATTAGAAGCCATTTCTTACAAAAAAATTTTTAGCTTTCAGTTTTCAGTGCTTAGTATGAGAGAGAGCAGAGAGAGTAAACTTAATGACTATGACTAAATACCACAACTTTCCAAATAATTTTCATGGCATTAAAAGGGATGTTGCAATTTGTTATCACTACTGCAAAATGCGATTAATTGGCAACCGTTCCGCTTATCAGTTATTTGGACATCTTGGTGGTGCCACTTTGTCATTCAGTTTTATTTTCATGGAGGCTAACTGCATACAGTACCGGTACATATTGCTTCAGCCAAACAAACAGTTCTTATCAGTTTGCTTTTTTCGCATTTCCCTGAAAGTCAGTTGAGCTGGACTCCACTTAAAATTACTGAGTAAATAATTTTGTTGAAAGGGATTGCGAAACTTATCTTTATAAATGAAAGTGAAACCAAATTTAAGGATTTTCCACGCAACGAAGCAAACGATAATAATTAAGGTACAACTAATAATAACAGGAATGAATAGGGGAAACTAAGCAGTTTTGAAGAAATGTTGGCTTAAATGACGAAATGTTTTCTGAAAATGCGAATTACCAACAATAATTTGTAAAATCACGTAAAAATAAAAGTTTTTCCTCATCCGCATCACATTATGTGCTGTTTATTATTACTTTTATGAGATTACAGACTTTTCCAAGGAATACTTGAAAATCGCTAGGATTTCTAAGCTAGTTTCTACCGACGCTTGTTTTTATACAATTTAATTCCTACAGTACTGAAGCTCAAATATTTACGGATACCAACTCAGCTTCCACTTGGTTCTCATTTTCCAATAGTTCTCATCATTCAAGTTCATAACAGATCGTTTTTTCTGTTGGTCGATGTAACCTTGGAGGGCCTTACTCAAAACCCCAGGCGCTACTTGGTAATACTCTGTACCATCAACAGATCTTGAAATATCGACCTGACCATCTTCCTCCACAGTACCGGCCCCCATTTCCGTCGGAGGTGGCGTTTCATAATCTACAAGTTTGAAACTAAGCAGTGACGGACGGATCCCTATGGTCGATTCAGACCAATCTGGTAGTATAATATCCACATTTGGAAGGACCTTATCACGAACTTCATCATTCTCTCGCACTGGAGGTTCCGACTCTAGCATTCTATTACGCCACGGCCATACCTGATCAATTTTTTCAGAGTTCATACAAAAATAATCAAGCTTTCATTTGTACTCTTTCATTTATTAACGTAGCATTCAATCAACACCTCTTGTGAGGAGAGAGAGGTTATTTTGGAAAGGAATATTTATCTAAAATGAACTCACGGTAATGTTTAATGGACCATCAGTAGTCCTATGGATGCGAAAGTTAGATGGAAGTTTGGGCACAGCATTTTCAAGTTGAGCCTTTTGCCACAACCTTTTCTCGACCATGTAGGTATAGTCAGTTGTCCTCGTTCGGTAATCCGCCTCTCGAACTGCCTTGAGATGGTCTTGAAGGTGGCATTTTTGCAGAACGTTGTAGAATTGTCGCTCGTGAATCTCTTCCTATGTAAATTGTATATGCAGAGTTGGCGTATTTGTGTGAAAGTTATGTTAAAAATAACTATATTACTGAGTCACTGAGACTTTTTTAAAGCATACTCTTTCAATATCTCTTTGAATCAAGTATCTCTGCGTCTCAATCACGGCTGCGACTTTATTCTGAGAAATCCTTACAAGGGCCCTTATCGCATGTTGGTCTGATTGAACCAGTTTTAACCGACAGTCCAACAAATTCTCCTTAAGATCCATCCAAACTTCGCTACTCTTGAGGTCCAAGAAGTTTATCATGAGTTGCATCGTTACCTTTCAAGCAATATGTAACTAACTGTTAATATCCATCAATTCCATAAAGGTCCGGTGTTAATTACAAAACAAAAGTAGTATAAGTTCTTGTAAAAAAATTACTTGATTCTTTAAACTCAAGCAGTCAAAAAGCAAAGCTTCAGTATTTACAGCTTCCGTTATTTTCTTGACCAAAAGGTAAATCTTGGGTCGGACTGACCCCGTCAAGTCAAGAGTAGAAGGGATCGGATAGTCCATAGGCTTTTTACTAATCTTTCGATACTTTGTTTGATAATCCCTTGCATATTTGCTCATAAGTGGCCTCTCGATGGCTGTACAAATAATAGTATAAATTAATTGACTCTAGTTTGAAAAAATTCGCAACTCTATAATTATTACAATCCTCAAGAGCGAAATTAAAACCCATTCATTGATAAAAGCCAAGCCTTCATGGGATTGCATGGCTGACTTCTTTCCTACAGATACTTACGTACTGCTTATTATTAGATAGCTAATATTTAAACATCTCTGAAAACATAAAAGTTTTTACTTGTGTTCTCACAAATCACGAACCACAATGACGATTATGCCCGTGGAAGCCGATGAGCGTATGCTAATTTAGCCTTTATGTTTTCATTGCACTTGAACAGCACAATAATCTTGATTTGCAATAGGGTCTTAAGTTCCAAGAAAGTGCAGCATAACGTTAGCTAATGATTCATTATAATTAGTGAAAAATATTACCTCTTGAAGCTTTAGTTATGTAGTTAAGTCGGGGTTGGAATTGGAATGGGTTTGTTTTGAGAATTACATACAAATACAACAGGCTACCACAGCAGAAATGAAAAAAGTAGACATGGAAAGACACTCTGGTACAAAAGAAAAAAGTGACAAATAAGCACTTGACCGACTTAGAACTCCTTGTGTATTTATTGTTAGAAATTAGGTTCAGTGCGTAAAATAAAATCACTATTATTATTTAATCGGGAAACTTGTTCAAGGCTGGATTGGTCTGAAATTTAATGGGTCATTGGTTACTGATGACTTTGAGTTTTGTCAAGGGAAATGTTGAAAGTTTTTAAACCCTTTTGAAGTCACTGTGATTTTTGTTATATTGTTTGCCTATTTTTACAATTTTATTATTACAATTGTAAATGTTCACTGAACCCACAATTATTTTCATTTGAAGAAATCATGATCATTGCAAAGGCTTTTCGTTTCCCGTCTAATCCTAGATGTATTTTAATTCATTTAGCTTATCATGCTTGCCACTTATCATTTAAAAACATTAGTTAATTATGTTGTTGTTTTACAGGAACAAAGTGTGAGAAGTTTCTTTACAAGGCCTCTCTTACATCACCCACCATACAAATCTATCTCTATACATGACAGTCCACAGTACAGTCGATACTTAGGAAAAAATTAATGGGCCAGCAACAACGCACCAACGAAAGCAACAGGCTTTGTATACGAGTACTAATTATTTGATAAATGAATATGGAGAAAATATTTGACAAACAATTAAAACAAGTTATCTCTTAACAAACACTGACAGACAGCTAAATACCTCGTGAAAGAGGCTCTACCCCAAAAAATATAATGAGAATGCCTTGCCTAGTCCCCAGTACCTATTATGATCGTATCTTCAGATAATAGTTCACAGATACGGGAATCGATGGCAAAATTAATTGCGTTGAAGGTTGACCACTGGGTATTCTATTCTTTTTCTGTTTACGGATGCAATTCTGACACAACAATGGAGTGAATATGCTCATTAGAATTACTTCTGTTGTTAGTGATGAAGTAATCTACAGATATTATTACTAAAATTCTTCAGGTCAGAGATAAGCCCAGTTACTTCGTGTAATCTCCGACTCAATCTAGCAGATACTCATATATTCATTCCACTCATGTGTCCAAACACCTTTGGATAAGTCACGAAAACTTGAGAGAATATTAAAATGTTTTCCAAAGCACCTCAATTCTCATGTTTAATAATAATATCATAATAATATAATAATAATATAATATGTTATATAAAATAGCACCACAGGTTCAAAAGTTAAATGAACTAGACTAAAGACTGACTGACTGATTGACAAGCTGTTGTGTTGTGTTAGCTGAAAATTACGTGTCAGATTTATGACTGCTGAATAGATAATACCTACATAAATGTGGTAACAATGGTCCGACCGAAGGCCTAAAATGAGTTGGGCTACTGCATGTTTCTAACCAATTTTCCCTTTTCAAAGATGACCATTTTCTGGAAGGATAGAGAAATAAAATTGCATCATAATAATATTTCCATATGTCACAAGTTAATCCTTCTTCTCTGGTACAACTTTTGAAAGTGACTTGAACTCTCGGCAAGGGGTATGAAATACAAGTCAGCGTGACATAACATAGTAATATTCGTACAATGAGCAATCATTAAAAAAGTTATCCACTTGGATTATCTCGCGATGCAAGAAAGTGTGTGTGTTATCTATTCTTAGCATTATTATGATGGTAGTTGTTATAATGATGAGGAGTATAATGAATTTGATCGTGTACCGATATAATTTTTAACACGATACTTGATAAATATATTAAACTGCTTTAATATGCCAATCTGACCATTTGTCATAATATTTATGCCAATTTATAACTTTTATTATCTGCATGTTATTGCCAAAGACATGCATAAATGACGCCTAAAAACTGCACAAGGGGAATAAAAAGAAACTATTCAATTTAGCAAATACTTATATGTATATATTTTGCATGCATTTTTAAGCATAGATTTTTCAACTAAACAATAGAGAAGTAATTTGCTAAAAACTAGAAACCATTTGCAAACGAATGAATTCTTATAGGTAATATTCATTTAGCTATAAATTAATGGATAGGCAAACGCTCATGTTGTAGAATATTTGTAGGTATTAATTTTTCCCAATGAATGAAAAATTAATCCTTTTTAAATACCTAGAACTTCTAACTTGGCTATTTCAAGACTAATTCAAGGTATTAAATAATTCTGTAATGAATGATACGACATAAGAATGACTCTTCTGGCTTGCCTAACAAATTACACACATTTGTCTCCTCACATTTTGAACAAAAGACGAAGAAGGTTGGTCCATCGACGAAAGTGTAATTGCCAAATAGGGAGAATGATGGTATTAAATTAAATTTAAAAAAATAAAGCCATCTTCCTTCTGTATTAAAACTACGACTGAGCGATAAATAGAGAGGATGGAAAAATAGAAAAATAGCAAATGTAATATTATGAACTAACGATTCCCTAACATTATTACAAAGGAAGGGGAGACTTCCCTGAGATAAAATAAGAAATGAAAATTACATTTAAAATAAAATGAAAAACAATGAGCATAAATTAGGAGGCGGCCAATCACACGTGGATTCGATAGAGTTGTCATCATTTGCAATTGCAACTTGCAAAGACTCATTAAGGCTCAAGGAATGTGATTAAAACCTTGTCTATAACTGCAACCTAATAAGACAGACATCTAGTGCAATGTGCAATGCTATAGGCACTGCAAGTTAGGATGTTACGTGTTTCTAGATGAGTAAAATATAATTTTTAATTTTACTACACGGAAATTACATTTATCAAAGTTGTATTTTTACCATGCACTGCCCTTATTTAAGTTTTTACAACTTGTAATAAATTATTATGCGTTTAACTTTCATCTTTTCGTGTCCGATTTAATAAAAGAATTCAAATGAGCAGGACGAAGATATGGATTTGTTATTTCTCGTTATTGAATTGTAATTGAGATTAAAATCACTGCTCGATGACATATTGTAATTCTTAGCTAAGTATAAGTGTGAAGCAACCGTTTATCGATGCATTTAATAGCTTAAATTAAAGGAATTAAGCTTTCGTTAACTGATGAGCAAACTAGAACTAAAGCGCCTTATACGACTACTATAGTTTCTAGTTATTATTTCTATTCAATGTGTGAGGTAATAAGGATTTCATCGATGTGAGAATGAAATGATTCCTTGTTTACGTGCATCATCATAATCATCAAGCCTTAATAGGTAAGATTTAAATATTTGCAAAATAATTGAGAAGATTAAATCAATTCTGAGTACTATTTTATATTCTGTTGTGACTACTCCAAATCCAACTTCCAGTTCTAAAAAAACTTGAAGTTTAAAGAAAAGGCTACACTTCTACAGCAAATAGTTGCCTTTGATAAGTTTCTTTTTCAATTATAAATCAAATACTATTGATCTCTTTTGCATATTTGATGAAGATGATAAGATCAAATTAAATATGTGTTTATACCAAAATTGGTTGGTATTATATTGAGTAAGGTTGAATCAACTAATGAGTCGTAAATTATCAAGTCGTAAATTTTAAACTCTTTCAATAACAATTCCCTTTTAAAGCGTTGTCTGCTTTCTAGTCGCTTGCCATCAGAAATCATTTAACACACTTGAGCATAGCTTATCTCCGTATTTCCCTTTGTGTAAAATATAATATGGTCTAAAATTAATTTTAAATATTCACAATAACAAAACTTCTTTAGTATGTCAGAAGTAGCTAACTTTGGATACTAGAGGCAATATTTATAGTTTAACTGAACAGTAAAGTTGATATTTAGAATGTAAGTTGCATAGGGAAAGAAAGTGCAAGCTTGTAATAATATACCTAATCCTCTTCATTGCTCCACAATAGATTGCTGCAGATTAAGGATGCATATTTACAATACCAGTAGCAATCGATACAGTTGCAATTTCTAGTTCTCAGACTAGTCAAACGGATTATTTATTTTGATGAAAAATTGCCACCAACTAGCTTCAGCTATTAATAGTCGATTAAGTATAAAACCAGGAACAGTTTATCAAACCTTTTCTTCGCTAAACTTTGGTTTCTATAATGAAGACGATTGATTGATTGATTACAATAATACAACTGCTGTATTCATGCATGCAGTTGCAATTCCTTGTCTCATCTCTCATATGATGAATATGCATCATTTCCATACAAAGAGTTAGGAAAATAATTGTGGATATGGATTTAATCTAGAAGCCTATAATATACTCATAACATAAAATGCAATAAAATAAACCATATTAAAACGAGGATTTGAATTCGCGTCACTAAAGAAATTTCAATTAAGCCACATGTGTCATTATTATTATTATTTCCAAGCTAATCCATCCTAGTCAGTCGACACAAAACGAAACTAATGCGTGGATTGTGGATTTGGAACAAATCTAAAAATGAATAACACTTGCTTTCCCATTGATAGCGAAAAAATATGTGGCTTTACTGTCCCGTATAATAAACATAATTATCATTTCATGAATGATGCATACGCATATACTTAGCAGGACATTCTGTCTAAGCGGTATTGGATTGAGATTAACAAGGAAGCACTACGGTAATTTTTTACGCTGCAGAAGATGAAACCAAAACATAACTACTTTTTTTACCTCATGACACGAGACGCATGATTCATTATAACATTTTTCCTTTGACTAATAATAAGAATTGCTAGTTATTCTGCCCCTTTTAGAGGATCCTAGCATATGCCTAAAATGGATAAAGTTTGATTTTTTTTATTAAGAGAAGAGAGAAGGGTTTGGGTCATTCATAAGATGAAATTTGAAATACTTAGAAGAAAGAAAGGATTCCCCTGACTGTCGGTCTGTATGAATATGAGGAATAAATAAATGCATTTATTTTTGCACATCTACCCCTACAACTACATTACCTAAGATGCGGTATTGAAAACTATGCAAAAACCATTGGAAATAATAGAAGACATTAGATTATGTTGAAATGTCTCAAAATATGCCAAAGGAAGACCACGGGGGCTGCTTGGCTGTCCCATGTTGACTGAACACTTCAATTCATTCAAGATCTTCAGAGAAGATGATGATGATGCAACAACCAATACTTCATATTATTATTTTTCTTGTTGAAGGTGTCTTGTTGCATTAGATGTTTTTGTATCTTTAAGTACTAAAAATAGCGGTATGGTAGCTAGTGCTAGCTCAAATACTAATACTTCTTGAAGATTAGTAGACCTTATGTAAGATTCTTAAACCAAATTGACATCCAATTTGTATATGCATACATTAACCCAGTCCTCCCTTTGAAATATTACTATAATGCTACTATACTGTTACAGCTTGAGATTAAGTTGATATAATTTGATAAAGATGTTTAAGTTTATGCTTCTAACCTACCTACCTAATAATGACTTTGAATGGAACAATATTTGCTAACTTTGATTAGAACTATATCTCATAATTAGACGAATAAGGGGTACATACATTGAATTTGACTTTTCACATGAGACTTTCATGGGTAAATGGTAACATGGATTGTAAAAATAATTCGTTGAGCGATAGGTAGCTTTATGGGGATTGGGATGAATGTTTTGATGGTTTAAGTACGACTACAAGAGATGAAGTGTCAGATGAAAAGGAATGGAGGATTATGTTTAATTATTTTTACTGCTTCATATGACTCATGAGTTAAGGACCAATCTACCCTACGTAACAAACAGAGCCTAAGCCCTCCTTACTTCTTCTTTTGGAAGATTTACGCCAAGAATTAACTAGGCAATTCTACCTTTCATCTCCGGTTTAAAAGGCGATCGAAACTGCCGATATGGAGTGAGTTGTCGTTTGAATTCGAGACAGAGAGCAACCATCAGTTGAATCGCATCGCAACTGCTACTGGTTTCTAAATCTTGGAAGTAAGTATTGGGGATTGAATTGTAAGTTAATACAGTTTATTGAGTGGAACAAGAAATACATTACAGTGCAACAAAGTCTGTGATTTACTGTTAGTTCGCGTACTTAATCTATCGGATTCGGATTTACTTAATAAGGCTTCTGAGGATTGAAAGAGTTACGATGGTTAAATTTTTGGTAAGTCTAGTGAATCAATTTTCAATAAAAAGTATAGCGTTGCTTTTCAGGGAAATAAAATAACGAAACTAAACGGTTCCCTAGACCAAAGCATCCATTTGGATGTTTACGTTAGCAACAATTGTTATCGCGGAACCACCCCCACCGAGCTATGGCGTACCTCAGCAGCAAGCTGAATCTCCTCTTCCAGAACCTGTTTTTCGACAACAGCCACAACCACAGCCTCAATTCAACTCAGCCCCCCAAGGATACGAACAACGACAACCCCAACCGCAACAGTACTCAGCTCCACAGCAAGGATACAACCAACCTCAAGGTAATAGTCAACCTCAATTCCAATCTGCTTCTCAGCCTGAACCCCAGGGTCAATATGGATCCCCGGAGCCCCAAAGATTCTCTGCCCCTGCCCCTGCTCCACAACCTCAGCAGCAATACAACGCTCAGCCTCAACAGCAATTTAGCCCTCAACCTCAACCCCAGTACAATGCCCAACCACAACAGCCACAGGCAAGCTATGGAAGTCCAGAACAACAAGAAGAGCAACCTCAACAGGGAGGAAAAATTCATAAGCACGTTTACGGTATGATTCAATATCTGCCTTAATTTATGATCTCATTTTTATCTAGATCCTAATAATTTATTGATTTCTTTTTATTCTCAACAAATGCATTATCAAACGGTCTGCCGCTACAGTTCATATAGCTCCAGATGAGGTCCCTGAAAACCGACCTCAGCGACCAAGAAAGCCTGCTCCAGCCCCAGAGAAGCATTACAAAATTCTGTTTATCAAGGCCCCATCCTCATCCTTGGGAGATAATGAGGAAATTCAACTTCCACCTTTACCCGAGACCAAGACGTTGGTCTACGTTTTACTGCAGAAGCCAAGTTTTGGAGGTGGAATCAATATTCCAACACCCAAGCCAACTCAGCCAAGCAAACCTGAAGTATACTTTATCAGATACAAAGGAGGAAATAAGGAACAGCAGAAAGCCGGACAGCAATACGGAGCCCCTCAACAAGGATCAGGTCCACCTCCACCTGAGGCTCAAGGTCCTCCACAGGGTCAGTATGGAGCTCCTCAACAGCAACCTCAGAGTCAACCACAGTATTCTGCCCCTCAACCACAACCCCAAAACCAACAGCCTCAATATTCTGCCCCTGCACCACAAAGTGCTCCCCAATACTCCGCTCCACAAGCGCAGCCCCAAGGTCAATATGGAGCCCCTCAACCACAGCCTCAGAGACAGTTCTCCAACCCGATGCCCCAGCGACAGTCTTATGGCGCTCCTGCAGCCCCTCAAGAGGCTAGGTCTCAGTATGGCGCCCCAGGAAGGGTATAAATTGATTTCAGAGATGAGTGACCTTATAGAGATATCAACTAATGTTCTGTAACTGAAATCCGAAATTTCCATATTTATTCTTGAACCCTACAATGTCCCTATACCTTTAAAATTCCATAACATTTAGGTGATTTATATTTTTCTACCTCTCATATTTTTGTTAAACTTGATGCGTTTATTTTATATGGGCTGTTATTTGATCCTTGTTCTTTTCTTTAAGAGTAATTAAATAACACCGTTTTACTTAAAGTTACTTCTTGCAGCTTATGTAAACATATAATCGCGAGTTATGTCCATATGTGTCCTAGCCCCTAGCTATTTTAGTTTCTAACTATTCTACGAAGGGTTGGTATCTTTCATGCACTTATAAAAAAATGTGACTTATTTTACAAAACATACATGCAATGCAGCCATCTGCATCTCTAAGAACTCCATAGCGTTCTTCCTCAGCTCTCCAGATATCACAGAATAACGCGGACAAGTTCTCATCATGATTTTCCCTGATTTCTCCCACAGCCTCTCCATAAGACGGCCTTAAGGCCCCAGGTATTTTGGAAACTGGTAAGTCAAATCCATATCCAAAGGCTAGACGCTTCGTTAAATTTCTCATCGGTCTTTGCCAATAAAGTAGCTGGTCCGTACACCGAGAGTATTCACAGAGCTCCAGAAGGCAATTCAAAATATGAGTTGCGGCTGCAGGCCCAGCACTTAACTATTCAGATCAATTATTATGTTTTCTAAAATATTCATTTTCGAATTTCAGTCTTAAGAATTGAAAATTATCATACTTCAAGCAGGTCAAGTAGTCTTAATAATCCTTCATATGCCAAAAAAGGCTCCATGCAAGTAGGTGAGCTGGCAATGCATCTTAAAATACACTCGGCTATCGCAATATGAAACCTAAGTTAAATTCCACATACAATTAAACGTTCAAAATGCCAAAAAATCTTTCTAAATAACAATATCCTACTATTCTCTCTAATCAATAATTATTATTAATCATACCAACGAGCATTATCCCCTGTAGTTTATTTATAATCGGAGATAACTTACATCGGTGTCATGCGTCTTTCATGAGCATGATGATAAAGAGATTGTCTGATAAGTCGTATGACGAGTTTAACTCCATCGTTTTCACAGAATGCTACTTTCTGATCCATACCCGTTTGTCCCATAGAAGCAGAACAGAAAAGAAGATTGCACAAACTGGGTTCCTCTACGTGGCTAAAAGTCTTGCATTGTTGTCTTGTAATAGTTGTCAGTTGCATAATAGCCTCAATGAAAATGTTCAGTGCGTCTAGATTATTAAAGTATGAAATGATCTCTGAAGCATCATTAGCCTCTTCAGTTGCTGAGAGTACGGTTCTCAGAATGTGAGTAAACATGGTAAAAGTTTGCATATTAATTGGCTCATTTTCCGAGTATCTTCGGAGGTATACAAGCATCCTGAAATTATGGAATATTGACCTTGTTAACGCAACCAGTGCCAAATCGACAAGGTATATTTACAGAATGCAACGCATCCTTACGTGGGAACTCCTTCCTTTTGCAAGAGTGATCGTGGCTCCTGCTTAGCTATGCATACAAGGGTTGACCAAGCCAAAGATTCTAAGCTTTCTGTTGGGGATTGTTTTCTAATTTCATCCATTAAGTTTGAGGGCCCTATGATAATTTTAAGGAGAACCGGCACAAGGTGATTTTCGTAGGTTATCTAGTGAATATAGGCCCAAAAACAGTTGCATCAATATTCTACAGTACTGAACCTCTACGTAATCGTTTCATTGGGAAGTTATAGTTTGTAGTTACATTTTGCAGAGAATTCGATTCAAGTATTAAATGAACCATCCATACAATAAATTTCAATAGTTCAGCATCTTCTGGTGATGAGTCAATGACAAGTGGTTTTGGGATACCGTGCATCCCAACGACATTACTGCATAAAAGGCTCACCAAAGCTGCAAAATAGTCGTACGCGATTTAACTTGATGTTAATTTTTGGATAAATCTTTAACGCATTTTCAGTGTAATTTTAGAATATGTGTTGGGAGATATTCACGTATTCTTACGAGCAGCATATTGACCAAATGATTTCCTGAGGCTGGGAATATTCCTCACTAGCAAGCAAATCACAAAGGCTGTATCATTTCTCAAGTTTTTTTGCAGGTTTGAAGAAGTCTGAGTAAACTGTTTGAACAATCTTGCAAGAAGCAATCTGTAATGAAGGATTTGTAGCTGAGCATTCGAAAAACATACTTTTTAAACATTCCTAATAAAACTAATTCATTGTGCATGGATTTTTACTCAAATGTCTTTTCGCCGGGGCTGGGTGTCATTCTAATCTTAAGTGCGGTGTCTACTGGTGTTCCCAGATAAGCGTAAATTAGTTCAATTGTCCTCGCAAGGATTTTATTCCCAATGTCTTCCAAGCAGAGTTTAATTAAAAGAGCTTCCAAGAGTGGACTTTGAACTAGTTTATTCCCTTTAGTAATTGTTAGCTTTAGTAATTAAATTATGGATAAATGGCAATTTATTGTTTTTATTTAGGTTTCCTACTAATTGTGCCAGATAAGTCGCATAATCCTTTGAGAACGTGAAGCACGTCACAGTAAGCGTTTGTATAATTCCCATCCACAACGTAGTCAACGAGAATTTGTGGAAGCTGGCTGTGTTCCAGTGCACTTAGGAACAGTTCCGTTTGTATGACTTTAGTTTTTGCAAAGTCCACCCTAGGGTCCTTACAACAAAGTTTTGGATTCTGCTTTCTCGTTTTCGGACACAATGTCTTCTTAGCAGCTCGATTTATCCAATTTTTAAGTACGCTAAGGAGTTTTTCCTGTGCGTGAGAGCAGCTTCCACTTATGGCATAACCTAGATTAGGTGATGAGTGTTTAGTTTTAGGAGCAACAAGCTAAAATTACGGTATATTTATGAAAAATTACCTAAAATATCCAAACTATAAGACAAACGCCGGCTTTCCAATCCATCTCCGGAATTTGTCAATCTAACTCCTTTTTTCAAATGAGTGGCTAACATTTCCATAAATTCACACGAGTACTTGAGGTTGCGGAATTTAGTTGCTAGTCGAAGTGCAATGTTGACCATAAGGTCACTATCCCTTATTAGAAGGCCGGATGGAGATTTTCTGAGGTATATTTCCCAAAGGAAAAGTACTCTGTCCATCAAGTGATCCCATTCGGGGCGAGCGATTATTACGTACATCTTCTGAAGCAATTTTCTAGAAGTCCAATCAGGATCAGCTTGGGTTTCTAAGCAGAGATCAGCCTCAGTATCATCCAGTTCCAGATCATTTAAATATGGAATATCATTAGGAAGGAAGCCCGTAGTAGGTTGGAATTCTGGGTCGAAACTAAAAGCCCTACGGTTAAGATTACAATCCGATACATCGATGTCGCAGATTATGCCATGAGGCTGACACTCTTGAGGAAGGTTATCGCTAGGGTATTGGCTAGTAAACTTGCTGAGGAAGCATTGGGTACTCGGGTAATTACATGGTTGAAACTCCATTTTAAAACTACAATCCCTGTAGCCTTTTCACCGTCTTACGGGTTTGGTTCCTATCAAGCCGATTTCTTTCCTTGAAATAGGGCATAGCTCGTTGCTTTAGAGATTGATTGTAGCATAAAACCGTAGACATATTTACAGATTAGGGGGATCACCGAGGTCACCCCACAGCCAATTGACGTGTGATCAAGATCACCCTGCAAAATGTAATCTTTCAAATTGGCAAGTATTTGAATTTGTGAGCCTCAAAGCTCATGCAAATAATAGATTAAAAATTGATGAAGCAAGATTATCAACGTTCAATAAAAATTATCCCAAAATAAACCTAGAGTGATCTGTGACCCACATTGAATTAAAATGTAAAACAAGGTGTATCCGTCTCGCGTATCACCGCAGTGCAGTCTAATTAGTGACTCACTGCGTCAATGACCGCCCTGAGTAGTAAAAGTAACTTCAACATCTCTTCGCTTCAGCAACCAATATAATTGCAATTATCGTACTATTTGACCTTTCTTTGCTAACCGGTGGGCGATTGAAAATGAGTCATATCATTCCAAATTCATGGACTTATTCTGTCAAAAAATGAATATGGATATGAGCATGACACTTATTAATTATGAGCAATTACGAACCTTTCTCACGAAAATTAAACTCAATACTCAATGATCGCACTCCTTTATATTTATAAGTTGTGACATCTTTACTCTTCAGATATCAAAATAATGAGCAAAAATGGCGATTGATAAGCTATGTCCGATGGACTTGAACTAATTTTGTTTTACGTAAATCCTTGATTATTAACCCAGTTTCCAGTATGCATTTCAATTTGTTGATTGTGAATACTCGGTGTGACCATAGGGTGAGTAATTTATCAGTATAAGCAAATTATTTAAGGTATGGCAGAACGTTTCCGAGCGATTATCATTTTTAAAAAACCTAAAACCCAATAAACTGTACTTTATTCAACGTGTCTTTACTTCAGTACCAAACTGATAATTAATATCCATGAAATACATTTAACAAATGGCCGACGCATAGAAGAGTAAGTTTACTTTGTGACCACCCGTTTTTATTTGGAGAATCTATCTAATATAAAGCATTATCATACTTTTTTCTGCAAATATTGGCATTAATGTTAGTCTTATCTTTGATGGATGCCATGCCTGAGCTTTGTGACTGTTCAACTAATCAAGATAAATCGTCTGCCTTCGCTGTTGATGATGTATTGCTAATAATAAAGAATATTCCTTGTACCTTGGGATAACATTCGGTTGTATGCAACGTATCGTGTTGACTCACACGTTCAACATTTGTTTAGTTTTTACTGACTATATCTGTTATTAAGTAAACTAAATGATTCTCAATGACAAAAAGGTAAAGCTGGGTTTGTTCTCACGTACGTGCTCCATTTTTTATTGATAAGGAAATAGTATATATTCTTTACCAGAAGTTGAAACTGATCAGTCATAAATGAACTTGCTTTTCTACACAAACCATCCAAATAATCTGAAAAAGATAACTCTCAGCAAAATAATTAACCAACTCGTTGAAATCAAAACTTTCTTAGCAGTACAACTTATCTCATTTATCACATTTTCAAAATGGAACGACTAATTCTTGGAATTTCAGCAGTACTTTTCCTATTCTCGTCCCCTATTTCCAGTTCTAGTAACTGCATATGTCCCGAAGTTTGGCAGCCCCTTTGTGCGTCTAATGGAATAACTTATTCAAACTTGTGTGAATTCCAGTGTGTCCAAACAGAGCAGCCTGGTAAATTTTACATTTTGATACGAACAAGACATTTCTAAACATAAAATTATAACAAACCTTTTTTCTATTTATCAGGTCTTACCGTTGTAACCGAGCATGCATGCAACCCGAAGCTCACCTTGAAGAACAAAGTAAATTTAAAAAAAAGCGTTTACTGTAAACCTAAGTTAATCAGGGTCTGGATAAATTTTCTGGATCATTTAATTAACATTTTTCTATATATTTTTTCTTTAAATTGCTTAAAGGAAAGCCAAAAGCCCCAGCGTAAAGCATTCTGTAGTTGTACCATGGACTATAATCCAGTTTGTGGGTCTGATGGAAAGACGTACGGCAATCCATGCACGTTTGATTGTGCCAAGGCTTCAAATCAAAGTTAGTTTTTCATTTTCCAGGCAATTTACTTCCTACCGGTTCATAAATCATAAGTTAATTAAATGTATATACTGATTTTTTTTTTGCAGATCTGCTACTATCTTCTTATGGGGAATGTACAGCAACACTACAATCCGCTGCTGCACTAAAGGCTAACGTAAGGAACGGGTTTTATAATATTTTAAACCTATTTTTCAGGAAATATTTTTCAAAAAGTTATCTAAAATGTTGTAGGTTCCTGAAGACGTGAAACCAGTAGAACGCGTTGAACCAGCTAGATGCTTTTGTACAAGAGAATACAATCCTGTTTGTGGAAGCAACAAAATAACTTATTCGAATAAATGCGAGTTCCGATGTGCTCAGGATTCCATTAAAGGTATTTTTCAACAGATAATAAATCATTGTAATTCTAAACATTCAATTTACCTAATTTTTATTTGTGCATAGGACTGACAATATTAAGTGAAGGGCCGTGTGAAGAACAAACGTGAAATCATCATGCAAAACTGTGATAATAATTCCTATTTATTAGCTAAACCCTGAAGCGAAAATACAGTCAGCTAAGAGCATTTCTCAACTCTACTCTGAACCAAAGCCATATTACTTATAATTGTTCCTTTTTATTGAAATAAAACGTCCCTTAAATAAATACATTTTAAGAACTAATCAATCGCATATTCTTGCACACCTACCAGAATGCAAAATTCAGCTTATTTTAGTTTTTAATAAAACATTTCATGCTTTATTGTCAGAAATACCGATTACCGTGTAGTGAAGTTGTACAAGGTTCGGAATTTCGAATGCATTGTATGTATTTTTAGCTCATTTAACTTTTTCCAGATTCCAGTTTGTGGATGTTGCGCGACTTAAATATTTACTTTATGCATTTTAGATTGTTGTTTTATATTTTAGATGCTCTTAATCCATTCAGACAAAGTTTCCAACGGTTTATTGTTATCGGATCTTAACTACCGTATTTCCCGTTTTAATTCCTCCCCCGGAATAATCCCCCCTTCGGTTTAATTCCCCCTACCTTTCCATGTTATAAGTCCTATCTTGTCCGTGGTAATAGAATTTCTAATTTTTCCTTTGAAGTAATAAAGCCCCAGGGGAGGGGAATTAAAACAGGAAATACCGTATATAAAAAAAACGGTTTATTGTAATTTATTTCCACAATTTTAGATTAATTTTTCTGAAATTAATCCGTTTTTCTGATGGCAGATAAGCAGGTTCCTTATCTGCACCGAAGTCTATAGGCAAGATGGATGGCCATCACCGCTCCGCAATACGAAGAAACCTCTCTAGACTCGTTAAACTGCAGAATTTCCCACATTTCCTTGATTTACTGCAAGAACATGAAGTTTTTAGTCAAAATATGATTGAAATCATCAAGGTACGTGCGTCTCTTCTTGATTAGCTAATTACAATTGTAACGGAACTAAAAGATTTTGTCTAAAAAAAAGGCAGGGAATAAAAGCATCCAGGACTGTGCTCAAGATGTTTTCTTAATGATTGAAACCCGAGGACCGGATGCGTTTAGAAAGCTTGTAGATTCTTTAACCCAGTCTGGCAATGCGGACCTTGCATTTCATTTAATGGGATCGGTGGAGGGTCAAAAGAGACCTTTAAGGGGTCAAGAAGAAGTGGAAGCCTTTGTTGAGGAAATAACAGAGGTTTCTGAAGATGAGGTGGATTTTTTGTCTCATAAAACTCGAAAAAGGTCAGAGGTTTAAAAGTAAACGTGTGTTTAGACCGTTTGTTTTCAGTATAAATATGGGATGGCATGATTGCAGATCTAAGTTAGAAACCTCCGAGGAATCCTTGAAGCCAGAAGTGGAAGACACCACGCACCATAAAGTTGAGCAGGAGTCGGATGAAGTTGGCAAGTCTAGCGTTGTGGAAACGTCAACCTGCAGAAACGGGGGATATGTCCGCGACTCGGTAGAAGTAGTTTGTATAAATGCAGTACACGTCAAATAACGTGTAGTATGCAGCTTTTATGTAAATTTTTTTTAAATGAATTTCAGTGCTATAAAATGACAACAAAACCCAGAGGATACGCTTTAATCGTTAACAATATAGAGTTCTTGGGCGATCCTCAAAGTAAGCGTTTGGGAGCTGAAGTTGATTCCATTAGTTTAAAGTGCCTGTTGGAAGAAATGGATTATGAGGTGGCTGTTTTTTGTAACGTTAGCAAAAAGGTATGTGGTGTGGCGTTGCTGGGCATATTTTGCCGTTGTCGTTTATCTTAGTTTTGCCAAATAAGTGATCTACTGAATGAATGCTTTGGTTCAGGAATTTTTGAATCCATACGACGGAATCCTCGTAAGATTTAAAGAGAAGTTTTCTCACAGTGATGTGGACTCTTGCCTAGTTTCAATAAACAGTCATGGCTTCGATCGTGATTGGATCAAAATGTGTGATCCTCCGTCATCTAATGAAAGGGATACAGCTATTGAAGTTTTTGAAGATGTTTTCAAACATTTTAACAACTCTCTTTTCCCAAAATTCCAAGGAAAACCCAAAATATTTCTAATCAATGCTTGCCGTGGTGGCAATGCCAATAGACCAGTTCGTAAATCCTTTGGAAGAACTCAAACAGACAGTGCTAACACTACTTGCGCTTCAGATGAATTCAAGGATGATAAAATCTCTCTGTATTCCGACTTCTTCATATTGCGATCAACTGTTCCTGAATACGTTTCTAAAAGAGATATGGACCATGGGACTTGGTTTATCCTGTGTATTTGTAAAGCTTTTAGGGAGCACGCTAATGAGCTCAGTTTTGACAGTCTTAAACGTAAGGTTAGTGGAATCAAGATATCTCAGAGCTAATTCCTAATTCGTTAATACTAAGTTATTGATATGACGTTACTTCAGGTTAATGAATTGATGGAAGCTCGTGTGGACGAGTACGGACATAAGCAATCTTGTCATTCCGAAGAATTTGGGAGTACAAAGTTATTATACTTTAATCCAACCTTATAATAATGGCCTTTTAGCCGTATTTAAATTTAAACAGGTACATTTTATTTTTACAATCAAATCCCTTCGTTAGATGCTCCTTTTCCTCTAACAAGGCTCAAACTTGTAGATTTTGAGTTCTAGAGAGAAATTATTGGTTTAAATTGAGCTAGGTATACTGGGTACAGGCGTTTATAATTGAAGGCTTACTTTGATCTGCGCATTTTGCTATTTCAAAGTAGCAAATGTTTGGATATGTTTTTCCATTTGTGGCACAAACTGGACGGTATTGATCTTCGCATGGTTGATTGCAATTAGAATCCGAAGAAGTGTCTTCTTCTGGCTATATTTTCATGAAAGAAAATTTTGACAGTGTAGAGTTTAATTGTGTGAAATAATTTACACTACTGCGATTATTTTAATACTTACGCAAACCCCATTTCCAGTTTGATTCAGGGCTGTAAAAAATCAAGTTATAAATAGCCAATATAGTCTTAAACGAAGTACTGAAAATGTTTTCTCTTATTCTTTCGCTTACATGGATTAAAACATTTAGCAATAGACAGTTCACAGTCATTTCTATACGTTTTGCCATTTGAGGCACAAACGGGCGTTTCAAAAAGTGGACAAATTCGGAGCATGCAATTTTCATTCGTTTTCTATTGGAAACACACAAAGGTTAATTAATGGTTCTTCATAAACAATATAGCTCTTAAACACAGACGTACGCATTTTCCGTTGTGCATCAAATTCAGACCTTCAATTCGTAAGAAAATATTACATTATAATATATTCGTAACAAGCCCAGTTTTATTAAAGTAACAAGACTCCATGATAACCTGGAGTCCGACATTGTGCTTTGGAAAGCTGACACAAATTTGTGTATGTGATTCCATCATTTCCACAAACAGGATTGTAATCCTGTTTACAAAAAATTGAATCGCAATCGGTGTTGGGAAAAGTAGGCTCTGGTGTTGTTAATATGTCTGTGGCTGTGTGGTTAATTGTACTTGTATCCTAGAGCAAATTCGATTAAACGATATTGTAAGCTATATAGTTGCTAAGAATGTTTTTAATGTTACTTGAGTAATACTTCAATACTGTGAGCTTACACATGGTCCAGGGTAGGTGATAAAAAGGGCTAAATAATTAGAATACTTACTATCAGAAATGCATACAATTAATTATAGTTTAGTATGTTTAGTTTAGTTGAATAAAATTTGTCTACGTACGAGGGTTTTTGCATTTAGCTTGAGAGTATTTGCACCCATTTAGATAGGTCACACCATCAGATCCACAAAGAAACGATTCATTCTCTGCGCAAAGGAATTCATAGCATGGGTTTTGCTGAGCCCGTAAGGCCAAAGTTGTCTATAATTAAATTAATTCTAAGTGCAAAAAGGTTTCAGAAACTTTGTAACTAGAATGTCAGTTATAAAAGAAGGTAATGTATGTTACCTGAAATTCAGCTCCCAAGAGAATGACCCCACTCAGTATTAGTGGACACATTTTAGTTAACATGATGCTTCCAGAAATGAAGGATATTGGAACTGAGTTTGGTAAATATTTTTCACATGCTTTTATGATGCCTTATTGACCCAGATGCAAATTAAAACAAATTTAATGACCCAATAGAACAGGTTTATTTTACAAAGAGATAAACATGCTTGAATGTTTTAAAATTTCGTCGGATTTGACCCACTAAACTGTACTTGAAAGCGTAAGCTAGTTACATTTCCATACGGTCATGACGGTTGGACCGGACTTCCGTTGAAGCTCCGGGAAGATTATACTACGCAGGGACCAACACCTTTTAGCTTAATATCTATATTTGAATGGTGGTAACAATTTTCAGTTAACTTTGTGACAATTTATTAGTATTAGCATTTATAATTCCACAACTCACCCTTATTTTTACACCTGGCCTGGTCGAATATGCAGTCGTTGGAGTAAGTAACTCCATCCGATCCACAAACAGGTTCATAAATGCGCAAGCATTGAAACATGCATTTCATCTGCTGCCTTTGTAACTGAATAAAAAACTCGATTCTTATTTAGACTCCTATTACCTGTATTTTTTTAGATTTAATATGTTCTGGATAACTTTACTTTGATTCCACTGCTGACAAGCTGAAAATTTCCAGTCACATATTCCAAGTAAAAATCCCAACAACAATGCATAATGAATTGTGGAAAGAGAACCCATTCTTATGACGACCGACGCTTTCATGGTCCTAGGCCCAAGTATTTCCCATCTATGGAGCTGTGTTCTGGTATGAATGTGAACAGTGACCTAGTCAAAGTTTGTAGACCCCTTGCATTTCATGCATATTTAAGAGAGCTGTTCTACGGTCTTAGAACGCTTGGAGTAGTTGCAGTAAAAGTAATCCATGAGAGGCTGAATATACAGACTGTTTTAATTTATGTATGAGAAACATGTTACTTTATTCAGTGGTGTATATTATGTTACACTTAATAACTTATAGTAAATGGAAGGTAAAGGGCCAGTAAAACTGTAACGATACAAAGGACATTAACAACTGAGTAGAATACAAAACATTATCATTTGAACTTAGCATGTAGTGAATGAAGAGACATCGTCATTCATTTTGACCTCTTTTAAAGCAAAATGACCCGGAGTACCTGGACCCATTTTGATACATCTTTTACAGTTTCTTAAACGACAAATTTTAATGCACTTGTGATGAGTATCCAGAGATGAAGCTATGCCATCAAAAGCATGAGGAAGATTGTAACATCTTGGTCCCACGTCCTGATAGTAGCGTTTACCTAATAATTTGAATTTACAATAAAGATTCCGAATTCTGAATAAGAAAAATGGTAGGTAAATGATCGGGTTGGATGCAATCCTTCCATAAAAGTTACCTTGATGATTTTCATGTTCATAAAGTGTTAAATGGGGCCTAGCATTAATCGGAATAAGAGGTGAGGATTCAACTTCATTCCAACTTTGGAATAATCCGAAGATCAATATGATCACAGTGACACGTTTGAGTTCAATTTCCATTGTTGATTATGTATAAACTATCTGCAGAATATAGCCAAACGCAAACGACCTAATTTTCCAGATCAATAAACAGACCTAATATTTCGTTAATTTATTAGCAACTTGTAGGTGCACCTGCTTGGCTAAAACATTTATTCAACGGAACTTGAAGCTTTACACTAGAGATTTGACAGATTTGTGAATAATACACTACGCACTGCTGGACTGTCAAAACTGTTGTTGAAGTTGCAGTTGACTGCAAAATGCATTTATATGCTTTTTACCTTCTGATGATGATTTAAGCAGCTAGAGAGATTTCCCTTTCCATTTTATCATTTATTTTTTGTTCCCATAAAATTAACATGTCATTATTATCCGTTCAATTAGCCGTTGGGCAGGTTAGTGGACTACAGCATATCATAGTTGGAGGGCCGACCACGTTTCTGGTTTGTGCTATACTAACCAATTAATTGCCAAATTGACTACTGCGTTTCCACAAGCAGCAAGGACGCATAAATATTTTGTTCTAGCACTGCACTGAGTGGTTATTAAATATCAACAGATAAACAGTTTTTTAGTTTTGGTCAACTTGACATTAGTGGCGTAGCTTCCACCGAGTGTTATGAAATGAAAGTGCCAATCCGGAAGTGATTACTCAATTGTTAATAATATCTAATAAAGCGTATGCATTTCATGCTCTTTACGAAGGATTGAAAGATAGACAAGAATTATGTTACAGTCCACAGTATCAGTTTACTATTTTAATCAACAGCTTTAGTAAAAATGGGACTAGCAAGATTGATTACATACTTCTGGCATAATTCTGGATCTCTTCATTATGTGAACTATCTTTGGAAGTTTAATTTGCCATATCTGCTATGCTATGCTAAAAATAGTTTGTACATGATTTCAGGATGATGAACGCTGAGCTTCCTAAATTCCTCAGGTTGACTGACCAGTTTCGCTTTGTTTCTAAAAAATGATCATCGAGCTTTAGCATTAAAAAAAACAACAAATAAATATATAAATGCTGGACGCTCACAATTAGTGCATGTTCAATCTCTTACTCTTTAAGCATTTCAAACGCTCCATTCATCAACCGGTTGGCTTGGACCTCTTTAGCTAAACTATACATATTAAATGCATTATCTGTTTTAACTTGCTTAATTAGGGAAGACTCGCAAAGTTCTTTCAAGTAGATGAATTGAAACTTGTTAGCAGCAACTATAAGCCTATCAGCAATTTCGTCAATGTCGTCAACAATTCCTATGTAGACATATCGGATTATCTCTTCAACTACATCAGATCCTATCTCCTCCCCGAGATCTATCAAGCTCTCGTTTTTGTCAAAGGTTTTGTTGTAGATTAAAGTGGCAAAAACCGGACTGCTGTCTATCAAAGTGATGAGAAAATATTTGTTTTCAAAACTTTATAAGAAAAAAGTATTAAAATGGCTAATTAGTAGCATTGCGTACTCGCTAAGATAGCTCGATGTACGTGGAATTCCTCATCTCCAGTTTTAATTACAAGATCTGCGTACTTATCATCTCTCATTAGATTTCCATGAAGCGGTTCAGAAGTTGAAGATGACGGGGATAATGCGATGATGTCTGCGGTTGTAGAGGTGGGATTTCCGGTGATTTTTTCACACTCCACCGCATTCGATTGGGATAAGCCCATTTTATATGCGCTCATGAAAAAATTCAGCTTCAGTTCTAACTCATTTTCTTCGCAATAACCGTTCTTGTTAATGTTGCTTTCAAAATCATCCCATTCAAAGGTAACAGGTTCAAAATATTTCTGAGAAGGCTGTATAAACCGGCCGATGCTTTTTCCTTCTCCCCCGACTAGTAATCGTATTTCAAATGCAATTCCAACATTTTTCAGAGTATTAGTGTGCTCTGAAATAGAGCTTTTTAGAGTAGCAGTTAAATTCAACGGCAAATTCTTTCCCTTTATTAGTGAAAAAGTCCTGTAAAAAAAGAAATTTAAATGTATAATACGCTAATTATCTGCAAGTTTATTAGGAGACATGAATCTAACGCACGCACAGTTAAAGGTAGAGTCATTTGTAATAATAAACTATACTTTTCCATTCTATCTTGCTCTAAAAAGTAATGACGGACATAACACCTTTGGGGCAGTACCACAGATCTAGATAATGTTGTAATGGGTATTACTAAATACAGATTGCAGATAAGTAGTCTATCATACAACAAGTGAATAAAGTGGAAGAAGCGAAACTCGGTATCTATAAAAACTACCTAGTTGGAACTCCTACTTTAGTTAGATAACTTTTTAAGTAGTCTACATAAGACAACTGACGCATCAACAAACTATTAAAAATCATCTTTACCATTCATCCGCATAATCCGGTAGTGCAACAAACTTCACAGTTGTTTCTAACAACAAGTCGTTCTGAGGGATTCCCAAAAACTGACATAGACCGAAAACCTTCCAATGGTACCTAGCATGATCTGCCTTGTAAGAAATCTAACAACAAAATCAATGTTATTCACTCATATTTGCTCTTTACTTAGAGGGATTACGATGCTAATTATCGATGACTGATGATGTCACAGGGCTTATTAATTAGCTGCCGGCCAAAATCTTCGAGAGGTACAATACTATCCATCGTGATTAATTCATAGTGCTTCAATCCATCGTGGCCAAATAATAGTAGCACCAATCCATAGTATGCTTAATGCATCGTTACTACACATCATGGCCATGATTATATATTTAATAGTATTATCATTTAACAGAATAAAAATACATCGTATTTTTTTTAATCGTTTAGTCAAACTTTTTTGTACGGTCAAACCCTTAATGAGTTTCCAAATAGTTGGATGGTGATTGGTGACAGCTTAAAAGGGACGACAATCAACAAAGGAAAGAAGTAAGTAGGAAAAATTCTAAGTAGTTGGGTTTATTTTTAATCCCAACTAATTATAAGTAAACGACGATCCTTAGAGTTCACGACGGATTCAATAATTATGTTCTGTGGATTGTAGCCCTACGATGTATTGTGGTGTGGTCACGATGACATGTAACAACGATGCATTAGGCATACTATCAAAAGAGGCACTATTAATTAGTTGAGATGGATATGGATAGCACTGGACACATCTTCAACCCTAATTTACTTACTTTTGACTCCATGCATACGGCTTCTTCTTTACTTGAACAGTTTTTGTCGCTTTTTACATTGCTGTTACTACTACTGCAGTGTGGTTCTGCTTTTGCAGATAATAAAGAAATGCTTTCTGTTTTTGTTCCATTGATTTCATTGATTGAAACCGATGAGCTTATGATTTGCACTAGCAAAATTACAAATAGCGTTGTTGATCTCATAGTAATGAGTGCTGTACTGCTCCCGTTACTCAAGAGATGAAATTAATTTAATGAATTTTGCTTCAATTAATTGCCAAAAGAGTGAAAGAGATATAGACGAAGTTCAACTCAAACTTGGTGTAAAGATTGATAAATACTTATAAATGGCGATGTTTATTACGTGACGAAAGATTCATTAGTTAAAATAGATTATGAATGAAGATGAACTGCCATTAGCTTTTTGATAAGGTGCAGTTAAATGTTATATAGCTTTAGAGTTTGACCTAAGGCTTTGAAGTTCATTGTATTTTATTTTTATTTATGTATTAGCGACCTAAATTTATGCATGCAAATAAAAAAACTACAACCGCATACTTTGAGGAAGAAAAATTATTATTATGGTTTTACATGATATAAATATACATTTGGTATATGAGAATTTTGAACTATCACATCTTTATTTAGGATAATATGCCTTCATAAAAGCGTCTGAATAGATTGGCAAAGGTTAACTGCATGTCATTCTTTGCATTCACCAAACTTTTTCAGAGTCAATTTGTAACCTGGACATAAAAGAATAACCCGATTAACGTCGTCTGTAGAATTGTAAGTTTTTTCGTTAAGGAACCAAAAGTTACTTACGATGATATCGATTTGAAACATGTTTGGCTCGACAGTGCATAAAGCATCTGTTGTGATATGTCACATTATCAGATCTGTAACAGAAAAACATCATTGTAAATGTTAATTTAAAAGGATGGGGGTTTATCATATAAATCTAGATTTACGTATTTTCTATTAGTAACTAAAGCACTACCCGCAAACAGGTGCAAATATTTTTGGACAGTTGCACATTATTCCTAGACTTGTTACGGATCTTATAGCATCTTCTGTGTCTTCTTGACAGAGGTATCTCTACATAGGAAGAAGAATATTGAGGATTTAGTTTTCTGAAGGCTATCTACGATTATAATGATACAATTTATAATAAATGATAATGTAAGGTGAGATAGTATGATATACCCAATCAATAAATCAATACACTTACCCAGTTACTATTTCGTCCGGTGTCATTCCTATTATTTTTAGGTGTTTCTAAATGTGACAGCCAATTCGAAACTAATGGATTTCTGCTATAAAGACCTGTATTTTCAGATCCTATCACAGAATTATGACCCACAAATATCTCAAATACTAATATTAATGCAAAACTAAAGTTTATACTGAATTGATTTCTAGACATAGTGATTCGTAATTTTATATAGGTATTTATTATATCGAAAATCAGCTTGAAGTTTTAAAACTTTTAAATAATTGACAGGTTTTTCATAAAGGACAAAATAAACGGAGTTACTTTGTTCTCTATTTCTTTGCAAATGAAAATGTTCCCATGCAATACCCGGTGGCATCTTATATACTTGCTTTTTTAAAGAGGGTTTATCCTGTTACCAAAAACATTCCTCTCAATTCTGCATTTTCATTGGCCCAAATTAATTGACTGATGAGTAACCTAAGCGGAACTTCGGAACTTTAAACGACAAGCTAAATGAGGACAAAAGGTGCTAACATGGATATCCTTCCTATCCTACCTAATCAAGCCAATTTCAATGAGCATGCAAAATCCTGTCTAGTATTATTACAGATTACAGACAGTATGCATACATACACCGCTGCACGTGTATACTAGAAAGTTCATTATTATAAAGTCCTATCCTGTGTCATCAAAGGATAGGATGATATTTTTGGATTCAGGATTAAATTATCCTGTAATGATCAATTTAATCGTGGTATATAATAATTATACTAAAACAATCATCAAAAAATGTATTCTTTCTTAAATGCTTTGGTATCTTTGTGGACAAAACATGCGAGTATAACTATAGTTTAGCAAGGATCATACCACCGTTATTTCTTTATCTCTTACGTATGTAATCACTACTGATAGCAGTTTATCAATAAGTTTGGCATCGTTAAACTTTACCATTTGTTTGGCTGACAACTCATGATTTATGAATGAAGTGAAGTGTTCCATAAGGTTTTCCTAGACAAGGTATTGTCGCGTAGTAGTTTTAGATGAAAAGTCAATTTTATCAGCAATTAATTAAATTCTATGCATCAAACTGTAAAATATGTCAAATCAAATAAAATAAGAACAAAGGCAATATGATTAAAATGAGGTGGCATATTTATAAATCATTGAAAGGGTTTCCTATGTTGCGCGTAGGAATTTTTTCGATCAGAATGATTCAATGAATTGAAATAAATTCTTTACATATCAATTGACAAATATTCATATTTATTTAGCTATCTTCCCTTATATCCACTCCATTCACCCTTCCTTTTAAGTATATTGCATGGGGTTAAAAGCCGTTTATAATTGACTTACAATTAAACAGAATTAACCAAAAGAAAATTTATCTAATTTTTTTAAACCTCTTCTAACTATTGTTGGGCAGAACAGAACAGCCCAACAATTCTAACTAGACTAATCTTTTCAGATTTTTGCTATCCAAAAATGCAGCTCTTATGCTTTCCATAATACTGAAATAAACGTTGTAATCATATTAGATACACAGCGTGATAAAGTTGGAATCCTGTAAAGAAACTGATGATTGGGGAAATAATTATTTATCCCCTTGAATTCTGCAAATTTCTTGAGCCTTCTTGACAAGAGCCAGCAGAAGTTTTTTGCTGACCTGGCGGACAAGACTGGTTTAGTCTTTGACCAGAATATAAACTCTGAAAGTCCACTTGGTCCTCTGAAGCTATAGGAGTCGTCATTTCCTCGGATGATGATGACAAATGGTCCGAGTTAAAAACGGATACTTGAATTTTATCTCCTCCACTTGATACGTGAGGTTTGGCTGTTTTCGAAACAAGGTTGCGAATGATAAACGCAAGCACTTGAACAGACTTGTCCGGCTCTTGCGATGGCAGTGGTTTCAAAAAGGAGTGAATGAAACTCTCAAGATTTGAGGGAGACATGGAGTACTTGGCCTGTGACTGGTCTTCATAGAAGTTGACAGGCTCATAGTTTGCTGTAGTTGTTTTATCCTCATATGAAGTCGGACCTGGACGATAGGAGTAGAAATTGTTATTCCGATTTTGAAAGTCTTCACTGGACGGCTTTCTCTTTCTAATGTACCGATTAGCGGATTTATCCTTGGATTCTGATGGAAAAACAATTGAATCTGATTCGGCTGGAGTTCTGTAACCACTTCGGTAAAATTGCTGGTATCCATTATGATTTCCTGAAGAAAATATAAGCAGTGTTTATTCAGTGTTTTGAGGACATTACTTCATGCATTAGGATTAGGAACTTACTTGCTGGTTGCTTAAAGTTTTCCTTTCGCGACGGTATCCACTCCGGAGTCTGAGCAAAATGAATTCCAGAAACGTCACTTTTTTGATCTGAGGGATATGCTTCGTAAATTTCTGAATTGATAGTTTCCTCGGAAGAATGGATTGAGTTCGCTCTGACTTTATGGACATTTGCAGGAACGACGTCCACCATATCAGTGAATACCACAGAAGACGCTTTAGTAGCAGGGTTTGTATTTATATTTCGAAAAGGTATCGCAGATACAAGAGCACAGTACGAAGCCATCAAGAAGGCTAAGCTGAGCAAAGTAGTACAGGTAGTACAACGGGTAACTAAATTCATGATAAATTGTAAATCTCCTATAAAACTATAAACCTTATTAAAACACTTCTGAGTTTCAATTCCAAAATATTTGAAGTCTAAATAAGAAGGAGACAGTTATTGTGACATCAACAAGTTGTCAGTTACTAAGAGTAGATAGTTGATAACTGATAAGTATCGTTCGTAAAAGGGAGATTTGTAGAGGAAGCCTATGGCATTAAATATCGAGGTAGGTAGGCTTATGACGCTTTTGTTAGACTTAGAAAATGTAATTAATTTTAAGGTTCGCTCATGCATTTCATTCTTACGTCTAGCATAAGCCTGGAAAGTATTAGGTTACTTTGCTCTTGCTGGTGGCATACGTTTATTAACGCAAAAGCCACATTATGAATTCATAACACGTCTTTTCTTTTACTTATACTACTACACCACTCTCAACAGTATATCATGATCTTGATCAACATATCATTGATAATTATTGACTGCTTTAATAATGTATTGAAACTGACGCTGACAAGGTTTGAAAAAATCTTGCGATCTAGCCATCAAGCACGCAGCCACAATCTACAACCCGCAAGAAAACGTGTAGAAAGGACGAACTTTCTTATGCTACACTACATCTTATTTTACCAGTTTTCGTGTGAGCCATTAACTACTTCTATATAACTACGTAAGAGAAAAATGATTTAATGGTAGGTTTGGCAGAAAAACTTGCAAAATTGAAGCAATTACCATAATATATGATTCCACTGGGAAATATCGGACTATAAGGGAAAACATATGAACCATTAACTACCAGATCGGGATTATGTAGGATTAAGGAATCAAACAGAGTCTAACTAACTGATGATAACATAAGTGTAAAGGAAGGGGGAGTGGTAAATAGTTTTTTTTTATTAATTTTTACAGCTTGTGGTAGAAAAGAGTAGGAAAAAATCTTGGTTTCTTGATGATTTTATTAATTTGTAGCAACATACATAATGAATGTATTCCTGTTAAACTGGTAGTACAGCATGGTAGGAAGAAATACCAAAAGATTCAATGAATGCCTGTAATTTTGGGGAAACCGAAATCTCATCCTTAGTTGATGTTGATGTTGTTATAATCTGGTTGATTGAAGGTTATGATATTATGAATGGGATAGGAAGTTCTGAATGAAACATCATCGGTTTGAACAATGAGGTTTGGGAAATACCTACCAACTACCAGGTCAAAGTTACATTAGCTACAACATTGTATAGCTATTTAAAAGTCTGATCAGCCTTTACTTTAAAGAAGATATATGCTCAACAGGCATATTTGAAGCTGGGTTTGCAAGCAAACTCTAGGCTAATTATTAAACGATACATAAATGAATTTGAATTAACACTGACCTATGGTACCTGTAGGTGCAGTTTCACAAGGGAGGATGAGACTCCTTAATTCTACCTATTTAGAGACAATATAACAAAGGAAATAAGGTTTCTTATGTGCGTTTGGGTCTGGGATAAGCATAAGCAGTTTTGAATAAATCCTAAGCGAAGACACTTTAGATATTTTGAAGCTGTAATAACCGTACCCTCCGTATAATACTGTTAATAACCTTTAGAAAAGGGTAAGCTAACTTTAGTGTTCCTGTTCCGTATCATTTCCTTTGACGTTAGGACTCTTCTGCTAAATAGAGTGATATCTTTCTATTTAGAAATCGATCAAATTTATAATCAATTGTGTATTGGTTTGTTTGTCAAAATTACATGTTCCTGTAAGCTATTTATTGAACTTTATTATTAATTAATGCAAAAGTTTTTTATTATAATTTTTTTAAATAATGTATGTGGGAATTTTATTTCTAAAACTCTATAAAGGGTGAAATAGCAAAGTTCTGGTTCTAACGGTAGCACTTGAATAGATTTACTACTTTATACTAACTTTATAAACTCTTTAATTTTCTAAAATATACAAGTAGTTTTAAGGAACTATCTATGAGTACATTGCGTCACATTGAATTTCACATTAAAATACTTTATTGTAGCAATAATTTGATTGAAGTTTTTAGAGCTTATATCTATTAAAATATTATTAAAGATGTTCCTCTTTTGTCATTCAATCATATAAATTCTATAAAAGATATTCAGTGGGAATCTTTGGGGGAAAAGATAACACGGTCAGGATACATTTTGAGTTCTTCCTGTCTAATTCCGCATTGCAGGCTCTTATATTTTGTGCACTAACGGCCCATGATTCCATATCACCGAGTCTTGTCAAATTTGGACAATTCCGAACCATGTATTGAATCGAGGTAACTGTCAGTTTTGGGGCAGGTCGAAGGCTAAATTCTTCTAGACAGTTTCGCAACGACTGATTTTTTTGTAGAGAGGCTTGTAGGTTATTGTCTGTAACCCTCAAGTGGGCTCCGTTCACTCCGGCATTAAAATTGAGGCAGTTGAACTTAAAGGTCTTGACGCATGGACACCATTGAAGGAATGAATAAACGGTCACATCATGGACGACCCAAATGTACGTTTCCTCCAGTTTTGTAAACATCGCGTTTCCCCGATCCCACGTTCCTTATTTATTTAATTTAATTATTTATTCATGAACTGGCAGAGAAAACAAGTGCGATATCAAGTTGATTTACGCCCAGTGACACAAAATCTTCAAGAGTTTAATAAAAATAGTTTTGAAAAATACCTTGAACCCTTGATTTCAAAATTTTTAAGTTCGGAAGCTGCATGGCTAGGTCGGTTACTTCTGGAAGTTGAGCAATTGTCCAAATGAAATTGTCCCAAGGTAAAATAAGTTCAGAGATCGCATCGCTTTGGACTCTTAAGTATGCAAGAGTTAGTCTGTTCTTTCGGGGCCGAATAAAAATCCTCCCGTCGTCTTTATTTCCAAAGAAATCTACAGCTTGTCCTTCATTTCCATCCTGCTCCTGATGATTGTCCATAGTAGCGTCTAAAAACCGTCGCAAAATTTGTTCTAGGCCCCTTGTTGGAACATCACCTAAACCTAGTTCCCAAAGAGGTCTAGATGTCAAGTCAAAGATGATCTGGATGCATTTTTCAGTCTGGGTACAAAGGCTTGGACGAATGATTATATTATCTGGGAGGAATGCAACTGAATATCCATACTCTAAAGCATCACATGCAAGTGATACACCAACCTTGGAAACTTCTGTGCCCAGGAGGATGAGTTTATTTAGTGTTTTTGCACAAGGGTTTTTTACGGAAAATAGTCTTTTTGGGGCTCGGAACAAAAGCCCTCGAAGGCCTTCATCCGTCACAGAACAGGAATGAGAAAAATCCAGAAATTTCAATTTTGGACAATGCGTTCCTAAAACCCTTAGAACATGATCTGTAGCTCCATTTAAGATGGTTATTTTGGTCAAATTGATGCATTTGGAAAATATTGATTCCAAACTGCAGGACTGGAGAGCTTTTCTTTGCAGGGAGATACAGAGACTATTCAGGTTCTTAGGGCTACCCCAAAGAAACAGGTTGTAGAGTTTGTCACATTGGGCAGGATTCAGGTTAAGTCTTTCGATTGTGCCATTTGACCAAAATAATCTGTGGTCGACGTAGTAGCAGCCGTACGCTAAGCTTTGGGGACAAAATATTACAGAAGGGATTGTATTGGATTTCTGTAGTGGTAGAAATATTTAATTGTTTGACTTGAAAACTTGAGCCCATGCAAACCGGAAGGATCCAACTAGATCAATGTCTCCGGAAGTGATTCTTTTTGGCTCAAGCAGCTCCATTATGGATATAACCTTTTCAGTCCCTATGTACCTGCCAACCGCTCGGTCAATAAGTTCTTTTTGAACTACTAGAGGAATTGACTCATTAAGGTAACGGCGTATCGCTTTCTTCCTCCGACAATCTCTGTCTGTGGAGAGCTTAAGGGTAGTCAGTTGCTTCGTGACTGCATCCATGCATATCATTTTTAAGTTGATGGGGTGGTCTACCTTTGGATTAAATCTGGTAAGGGTTTTAGGAAAGTACGTTTTGGAGTCCATGATTGTTACTTTTTACACGTTAAGGAGTTTTAAACAGGATCAATAAAGTGAATTAGACGAAGAACAAGGGGTTGGTTTAAAGTAAAGCGCAGGGGTATTAAAGCCTTAAGCATAAAAGTCAATGTGGTGGATATCATGGCAGTTAAATTAAGCTTCATAGAACAGAAAAGTTGTCTTGGCTACTTTTTGAAGGCATTTGTATAAGCAGGACAAGGGTTCCACGGGGGTAGTTTTGTCTAGCTCGAAACGTACAGGAGATCTGCCACAAACAGATAAAGAGAGATGCCACGATGAGCCTATTTAGATCGCGAAGTAGTGTATTCTAATAACTAATTCTAGATCGCATAGATCAATTTATATGCTAAATAATAATTATTGCAGCATTAATCTAGGTTTGTAGAATAATTATAGCAGCATTCTCTGACATTGTGACATTACTCAATAAATAAATTAATCCCTGTCATGAATCATAATTGCTCATACTGATCTGAACTTTATAAAAAATATATTAAACACCTTTTTGATACTATGACAGAAGAGTTTTTCCTATATAAACTAGCTTTCTGCCGCAGATACGTTTACCGTTTACACCTTCCATATACTTGGCAGAATACGTTTTTAAATTGGCAGCTAGTCAAAGTTAGTGAAAATGGGCTTCCAAAAGAAGTTAGTTGTGATTGGAATTACCGTATTCCTTTCCTCTGTAATGGTCAAGGCAGTTAGACCACCTATTAAACCTAACGATAATATTTCTATTACTTGGGGGATAAAGGAAGATTTCATTGAATTCTTTGTTGAAGCAAAAACAAAGGGTTGGATTGGCATAGGATTAAACACCGAAAGTACGATGAACGGTGCGGACCTGGCTATCGGAGGAGTTCAATACGATGCTCCATACTTACAGGTTTTTATGCATTCCATTTTTAAAATCTTACTTTTCTGCTTTACGAAAAGTTTTCTGAAACTATATTTTTCGAATTGAAGGACTATCACGGTGTATCCCACAGACCAGTACTTGACAGGGTTTCTAATTGGAAAATAGGAAGTGTCCCCTTTATTGAAAATAATAATTCTACAACAGTAAGTTTCAAACGCGCTCTGAAAACTGGAGATGGTGAAGATATAGACGTTTCTGTAAGTTTTATGTAAATTATATTAAACTCGTATGTTTATCAAAAAAACTTTATCCTTCACCAGTTTAATGAAACTATTCTGTGTAGGATAAAGAATTGTATCTGCTGTGGGCTTATGGAGAAGATGACAATGTAATGCAGCGTCATGTGGACAGTGGTTTTGTGAAGATTAAGTTTTTGTACTCAAAGTACCGTAAGATGCAGTGAAATTAATTAAATGAAGAGACTATTGAATTGAATGCAAAAGTAGCATATAGCTCGTACCATAATTATAACAGAATTTTGGATATTATTTCCTTTTATTTTTGTTTCCTAATAACTGTGATTAATAAAATTGTCATTTATTAAATTTACGCTAAAAACAACTCATACATCAGACGAGGATACCGAGTAGTCAAATTCTTGAATTCTTCAGACTGTGACACAATCCCTGATTTATTTCTGCAGATTTAAATAACTTGTATGCACAAAAGATGAGGCAATTATATAAATCAAAGCCTGTCATAAATTCATAGATCCAGAAACTTACGCTTTCATAACAGCAAATGCTCTACGCACAAGTCTATTGGATGAAACTTCGTGACCCAAATTATACATCTCTATCGCATTAATGCTTGTAATCCTTGGATTAAGGATGGTCTCACACATCCTCTTCAGTTCTGGTAGTCCATACTTCTCCGCAGCATAAATGAGTTTATCAGCGTGCTTATCAAGAGCATTCACTCGTCCTGTATAGATATACAGTAGCATTTCCGTCACAATTTCACCCGATATATCACTGTCGAGTCGAATAAATACTTGATTGGGTGGCTCAATCGTTCCATTTACATGGCGAGCTGAATTATCCGTCTCGTTTGATAGCAAAGCAGAAAATATTGCACTACTTGCTACAAATACACCAAGTAAAAAGTTAGCAATATCAAAAAGTCAGTTTGATTGACCCTGCCACTTATACAAATTGGCAAATGAAGTGAGCTTATGAAGTGCGAATTTTATAAGTATAAATCATAAAAATACTTATCACTCACTTGCAAGAATGATTCTATGAGCTAGAAACTCTTGGTCTCCAACTTTAACCAAAACATCCGCAAATCTTTCGTCGTGTAGCATGCTATTGGAATGTTTAAGATAAGGAGGATTTACCCCTCGTTTATTAAGATCTTTAGCATATGCATCCCTAACTAATCCCTTGTTGAAAGCTGTTGAAGAATGGCAAGCCTCTGACCCCATATATACAGGGTCACTGGGGAAGTAAGAGGTTATCAAGAATCGCAATAGAATATCCCCTCCTGGAAAGCTTCCGTCTTCAATAAAAGTATTGTCAACGTCATCAGTAGTATTGTTACTTTCACCTGGTAGTGACTGTGACTGTTTCAAAATGTTTTCAACAGCTTGACCAACCCCATTCCAGGTGAATGTGTGGATATATTCTAGGTAACTGGAGTATCCCCTTCGGTTGTAAAGTCGCTGCTGCATTACCATAGGATTCGTTGACTTTTGTATGGGCAAAACTATTTCTTTTTCATCATGAATTATTGATAAGTGTATGTGGAAATTAAGCTTTTTCGGTTGTTTGGCTTCGTAAGAGTAGGTGGCCGTGATTCCCAAGTCTTCCAAGTTTGGGGTTATCATTACCTTTGATACCTTGAAAAACCTGATAAATATGTTGAACATTTTAAACCTTTATGCAAAGTACATTTCCATACTTTCTTAATATGTTCACCATTTTCCATCCACAATATCTGATTTAAAGCTAATCTCTTCTGTTTTTATCTCGAATAGTTGCTGAAATTTTTGCATGAAAACATAGTAGCTTAAGAGTCCCTTGATTTCCCATGTATACAAAAGTGACTCTTTCTTCAAAACGAGCTTAAATAGATTAATTATTTTTTATTAGTTTAGGCAGATTTCAATATTGTTTAATACGGAGCAGAGACAATTAAAAAGAAGCTGACTTCTGTACTGCTACATCTTGTCAAATTTTGTAGAGACTGCTTAACCAGCTCTTCTGGGAGTACGTCAACGTGAGAAATTCCACTGTCCAATTGAACTTTTAACAATTTAGAGTGCACCTCGCAGTTTAGTAGTTGCAATATAATGTGCAAAACCAGGCACTTATAGACACAATGAAACCTTGTTTTTCCCATAGCTGATTGTAAAAACTCCGGACCCTTTCTGAATTAATTTAGTTTAACTTTAAGTGAACATTGTTAGCGATGACAAAAATCTTGACCATGATTAAATTATAATGGCCGTGTAAGGAAAGTATTCTGTTCTATGCATGTACTTATGGTTCAGTTATTTGAGAATCAATAAATCGTAAATACCAATGGGCCATTTATTTAGTTTTCTTACTAAATGGATAACCTATTTAACCTCAGCTAATTCACTCGCAACAGTTGACAAACTCCTTATTAAATACACTACTGACCTCTTCTTATATTTTTATACTTACAAAAATGTCATATTAAACTTTAGGCAAAGGAAAGCTATATTTTTACAAACAATATTCTTCCTTTCGCTTAATGACAATAGTTTGTTTTGCATACTTATTTTCAGAAAGCCGGCTCAAGTTATGTATTTCCAGTGGAAAAATATATTTCACAAAATAGTCTAAATCTCTTTGGTCCTTGAAGACGTTATTCGATGCGGAAACTGAAAGGTCCATCTCGTTCCCACGAGTAAACGTACTCAATAGAATTCCTGCATTAAAAGTTGAACAGATGAAATTGAGAAGCTAATTTATTTTGATTCCTATAAATGCCACAGACTTACCATCAAAAATGTTGGTAAATGTAGAAAAGTAGACATTAATCACCGGCAGACCAAGAAGTTGATAGGGTTTAGATGAAAGAATCAGAGTACTCAGTAGGAAAATGGTCCCCGTGTATCGATTAATCATTCCGCAAAATAATGAATAAACTTTATAAGGTAAAAGTTGGCTGAACCAATAACTCAAAAGCATCACTTTGTCATTATTTTCCACATCTGAAGAATTTGAAAATAGATTTTGATTTTGTTGTAACTGTTCCAGCCTATTGTATCCGCTCCATATCGCTCGGTCTAATGTCATCATGCTGAAGCATATACAAAAAGCATTACTAAACCCAAATTAATTTACTACAAACTGCAAGTATAAAGCGTTTAAATTACAAGTGGTTGCAAATATTATGCTCCAAAACGACGGGATGATTTGCTAAAGGTTTCATATAACTCGCACGGCAGAAATGACTCTCCCCTCGTTCAAAATCAAGTTCCTGGCCTAAGGAGTCCACAGAGTTTTTGAAACCTTGGGTTAAGGCCGTCATCAAAATTGGCATTATTTGTGAACCCGCATTATTCCTTATCTTCTTCACGGTTCGGAAATCTACTGTGGTTGTTGAAACCAGAATTTTAGAACATCTTTCTTTTTCTTGTTCTGAGAATAAAGCCCTTCCCCATACTTCCTGGTTACGAGGAAATTTTGCAAAAATCCAGCGATACATTACTATAAGGTAGTTTGCTGGGGCTTTGAGGTAGATGCTCAACTGCTCAAAATTCAGAAATTCAGAACGTGGATAACAAGTGAAATACATTTTATTTAAATTCATGGCCCTTTAACGCCTACCGTTTGACACCATGAAGGCTGAGTGCCTTGTACAAAATATGGGGATGCGTTCCCTGTCAAGGTATCCAATAAATGGACTAAAGAATACCCATCTGCCAATCCGTGATGAAGTTTTAGTACAACCATGCATTTTTTATCTAAATAACTATTCACCAAAACCATTTCCCACTGAGGAACGCTTCCTGTGTTCAAGTGATCATTGTCATGAGAGATATCGCCAAAAATCGTATCAAAATCGCATAAACTTTTATCTATTTCTAATTGAACCTCACGAACATGAAACTTGACATCAATTTCATCCAAATTTTTCACATATACAAAGCCTGCATAACTTACTATCCGTCTAAAAAACACTTCATAACGAACAGGAATGTCTATAAACGTTTTATTGAAGTGATTTCTCAGGTCCTTTAGACCTAAATTACCATCAATTCTCAAAACTCCACTTACAACACAATTCATTGCGTTCGGTTGACCATGGCTTGCCATTAGGGTGTCTATAAAATTAAGTTGGAATACATTTTTCTTCTTCAGTCTTACTATAAAGTAGGCTATCTTTTTCCAAACGAAACAGCACAAAAATACGGGATATTGTACTGGAAATATTAAAAACATCCATAAAAGGATTCCAACTAAAATATTTAGTGATTGGCCCATATTTCTATTCATGGATGTTACTTAGGTAGAGCTTGTAAAAATAAACTGAAAAAATTCATGAGCCGCACTGAGCAATTTTGGATGTCAATGTTGGGGTACGGAAGAAAAAAGACTATAAGGGTCATTCATAAATTTAAGATCCATTGTTCGTGTGACATTGAAAACAGTATCAGGAAAAGTTAGGAAAATGCCTGTAAGATGAAATTTCTCAAACTGTCTGTTTAATGAAGAGAAAAATACATTTAATATTCACATTGCGTGATTAAAACGATGCATTAAAGACAACAAAGGGTAGTAGACAAGACAATCCAGTTTCACCAGCACAAATCTTAATTTAACTATAGATTTCCATCATTCCCAATATCCCAACATTTAATGAATGAATACAGAAGTTGGGAGAACTTATATATATAATGATCAACATGATGCATGTTTACCAAATCGGCAGAACGGTTTCAGATTCAGATTCGGACAGAAGATATAAAAAATAAAGCAAAATACACTGAGTTCCACTTAAACGCTACAGTTTACATACCTTTGTAGCCAATTTATATAACCAGAAACGCTAAAAAATAGTTTTTGTTAAATCAAGTAAAAGTAGTTCATAATAATATGTAACAATGAAACCTTTCGGTCGCGTTGTTGAACCTATTATAATGTGATGACACTATATGACACGGCTAAACCTGGGAAACCCCAGGCACTAATTAACAAGGTACAAAACTAAATTATGCAGTTAAAAGTGGCACATCATTTTAGATTAAATCACTAATCAAACTGCTATCCTGAATTCTGACCTTAAAAGAATTTACCCATCCCCCCGACCAAATCCTATCCTCTAAAGATTACCTTCTCGACTTCAAAAAAAGGGATCTTTGCTTATTCTCTGACAACATGAGAGGGAATGAAATGATTCGTCATTTTATAATGTGATAAAAAAGAAAGAGGCATATGAAACGGTTAAAAATGCATAACAAACCATAAAACCTCTTTCATTCTTTAGAAAGTTTGGTCATTTTAAAATTATAAAAAAAGGCATAAAAACTCCAAGAAATGCATAAAAATCATCACAATTTTTAATAAAAGTTCTGTCATTTTAAAATTATCAAAAAAGGCATAAAAACTCCAAGAAATGCATAAAAATCATGATAAAATCTTCATGAAATTTTTTCATGAAAGTTCTCAGATTCCGTCCGACGGAATCTTTCAAGATATTCAGAAGATGCAGGAAAATAAGGGGAAAAGGAAGACAAAGGTTGCATTTCTGGAAAGCGGCATCTCCGGCTCTGCGACAATATTCAACTCTCCAACTTGTACCAAAAAAACCAAAAATAAAACGCTTGGATTTTTCTAAATTTTTCGAATTTTATTTCTAGAATTTAACGCTGTCAAAAACACAGATTTCTGCGTTAATCGCACAAGGTAAGCAACTTATAGAATCCGAAACAGAATGCAGGGACAGCCGAACAGTAACTCTGGATTTTGTTGGGCTTTTTTTTGGATATTATTTTTATTTTATCGTTTGTGATTATTTTGTATTTAATTTACAGATATTTGGAGGTTGAGGTGTGTTTTGAAGGTAAACGGTGACCTTTAACCTTTTAATTCAATATCATATCATGGCGGATCAGTATGCGACGGGGGATAGAGTCTTCGCTAAAATGAAGGGCTACCCAGCTTGGCCGGCGAAAGTAAGTTTAATTCACAAATGCAAAAATGGAATGGATTGTTGATTGTTTAAAAGCAACAATGAGCATTTATTAGCTGTTTTTTTTTATAACAATGGCGGATTATGTTGTAGATTGTTGAAAGAGTGCTTGGAAAGGAAGAGAAGTACCGGATTCTATTTTATGGGACTCATGATGAGTAAGTTTTCAAAATACAATGTTTTTAAGAACAATTAAGTATAGGTTATTAATTAGGCGTTTTAAAGAAATATATGCTGATTTATTTAAACAGAGCGATAGTGAAAGTAGACCAGATGTATCGGTATAGCGAGGAAACGAAGGCCAAGTATGGGAAACCGCAACGGAAGGCTCAGTTTAAAGAGGCTATGGAAGAGATTGAAACAGATTTAAATGTTTCTGCTCAATCGCCATCCGAAATTAAGGTTTTTTATACTAAGCAGAGGATGGTTTCAAAAGTGTGGATTCGTTTATTGTTTATATGTTAAGAAGTAACAAGTAAGTTTATATTTAATTATTGTAGGACGAGGAAGGAGAAGTGAAGGAAGAACCTGAGGGAGAGCTTATGATTGATGAAGGTCCTCCGTCCCTTCCCCCTGTACTTGTTAGGGAAGCGATTAAAGTGGAATCGATCGATGTGAGTAGTATCTGAAAATTTAAACTTGATTTAATGTAATCGTTGTGTCAAGCAGCTTTTTTTATTTTAGTCTGGAAAAACTAAACGGCCCAAAGCAGTTTCCAAACGGGATTCCGTAAGTTCAGGCTCGGGAGCTCCAGCCTTAGCTCCTGTTACACCAGAACCTACTCAAGGCTCTGCAACTGAGATTGTCAGTCGTAGTGGTAGGAAAATCAAGCCCAAAAGGTTTGCAGACGAAGAAATAACTACAACAAAGGTTACTCCGAAATCTACGAAAGGAGCAGCTAATGCAGCGAACACATCAGCTTCCAATGAAACAGGTCCTCCAGCAAAGAAAACAAAGCGAGCTTCCAAATCTATTGGCAATAAGGTATTCTATTTGTAATGAAGTATTTTTTTACGTATCTAAGTTGTGGTTAAAGTAAAAGTAATCGGGTGGATTGCTTTTCATTAGAGTGATATCGCACCACAACCAGAGGAATCTTCTAGCAAGAATAGAACGGTTAAAACAAAACCTGCTACAAATGGGTCTTCTAAGCAAATCTCAAGGCTATCACCGGATATCTCATCTCCTATTGTTGCACGTAGTGGTGGTCCGCCATCATTAAAAGCTGCTCCTGTGAAAAGAACGGGTTCAGGCAACAAACAGTTACCTGCGCTAGTTGCAACAGGTGCAGTAGCAAAGGGGGCTCGAAAATCTGAGCGGCGAACACGGTCCCAAAGCACTGATGTTGCAGACGATTCAATTGCAGACGATGAACCTAGTTTCCCTTCATTAGATGCCGATGATAAGGAAAACACAGAGGAAAGTCCTTCTATGAAGATGGACGAAGACAATGAATCTGATGAGGTAGGAGTACCTATTACTCAAACCCGCTCCACTGCTAGAACGCAGCAAGGTAAAAAGCTTACTTTTGTGAGATAAGGTGTGTTAACGCGTGCTGAATAGTTACCTTGTTCATTGAACATAATTTTAAACTAGAGTTTCAATAATGTTTCAGGAGAAAAGAAGGTGAGAGTAGCTGGAAAGAATGGGTTGCAGTATGAACTTAGCTACAAACAGGAAACTCCAGCAATGGCAACGCCTGAAGAAAAAGCCAATTGGGAAGTGATTCTTGCTGAAAATGTTGATAAATTGAAAGACGATTTGGAGAAAAGCGACACTGACTGTCAAGACATCGTAATCGGCACTGCTGACGAAATTAAAGAACTAAGTAGTGAGGAAATTAAAGCAAGGGAAATAACAAACGCCCAAATTCGGTAAGCAACATTCTACATTACCAACTTACTTACTTTAGTGTGAACCTTAATTAGGTGAAGTGCGAGTAAAAATTGCTGTACGGTTTCTTTACAAGACTGCTACGGCTGGAAGGGGAAGTAATTGAGATCATTGGGGAAATAGTTGGCTGCTTAAACCAAACTTCTGCTGACTGTGACCGAGCTATTGAACTGTTAGAACGACTTGAAGGACACACTCTTAATACGTTAATGATGAAGAAACACCCAGAAGTGGTTAATACAGTTAAAAAAGTAATAAAAACAGTAGTATTGCACCAGTAGTGTTTGGTTTGATAGAATGCTAGTTTAAAAAGTAAGCTGATATAAAATTGTGATGCTGTTTATTCTAGCTCCAATCATACGTGGGAAATTGTGAAAATTGGAACCTAAATGAAGAACAAAAGGTACAGTACAGTTACATACTCATAATCGTTTACATTTCGGCAGCTTAGTATAGTAGTAGTAGTATTGATCTCGCTTTTTATTATTTAGGAGGATTTCGAAGAAAAGGCTTGTATTATAAGAGAGAAGGCAGTGGAAGTGTACCGGCACATTCGGGAATTGTTTGACATTGGACCAGCGGAGTCATTTTCAACCGTTTATCATGACGAAGTTGAGATGTTTAAGAAGCACGTGAAAGGGCTGAAATTGGGTAAAATTTTGGGATTGACAAGCATTGACGGTAAGGTATATGATTTTTCTATCCTATCGTTACGGATGTGAAAGGTTCTAAAAAGATTACTATATGTAGAAAACGGGCTTTATGAAGGTTACGACATGGTGCCCATGCCTGCCGCGGTGGATATAGAAATGTCTTAGATATTCATGAATGAGAGCGTTATGCACGAAGTAGTTTCGCTTTCAGGACTGTGGAGTCGAAGGAGCTATTGATTTGTTTTCGACGTGTGTATGATAATGTACTGAAAAATACATTTTTATATCTACCTTCCAGTTGTTATTTTTAAAACACATTAATGTCGTGAAATATTAGTGTTTCTTACTTTATAAATATGTCAGTCTGTTCAGTTAGTTATTTTTCGTTATATGAAAGCTTATAGTTCTAATTTCAAGTTGTAAATGGACTCTTTAACATTAAATTTCCTGTGTTCAAAAGTATTAAATTTCCACTGCTGTGTAATTTCTCCTGTGCAAACTTCCATAACCAAATTATAACTTGCTCCATCGTTTTTTATCGCCAAACATGTATTCTCGTTAGGGTGCTTCATTAAGCTAGTCTGTAAGATTAAAACGATATGTTGAGGAGCTATATGCAAAAGGGTAATTTTTAGCTCACGATTTCGTCGAAAACGAATTCTTGATTCTTTCGCATCCCATGGCAGGGGTAGCTTATCAACTTCCCTGCATACAAGTCTAAGCAGTATTCATCATGACGAATTTCATGATCCTTTGTGTACCAAACATGCTGAAATACCAAATACACTGCGATTAAGCAATCGCAGGTGTTGACTTTTAGGTTAAGTCATCGTGTCAAAGCCACCGTTACCTGATTTTTTCCATTTTCATGACAGAGATAAACCATGACTATATTGTTCACTCCTGGGAAATCTAGACAATATTTAGAATTGAAGCCCAGATTCCTTAACTGCAACGGTTTTTATAAGATAATAATGTAAGAACCTTTTTTACAATAATAATATTTATGTAAAAGCTTACTTCTCCTCCAAACAAAAGCTTTGCTTTCGGGTCAAACATTTCTGGTACCACATTTTTGAGATACCATTCAAAAGAAGAGCAATTTAAACGTTTACGAAGGGCTAGCCGCTCTGAAACATCTCCAAAATCTTCCTATTCGAGGAATTCGAAAAAAATGGTTCCAATTTCTATAGATCATGTTATAAATGAAATAAATCATTCTTTTGTTCGTTTCTTACCAAACGGTAGCCTATTTTATTATGGTAGTACTCCTTATATTCGTCTAACCATACTTCTGCCAATCTAAGGAAATTCCTCTTTAAATAAGAATCGCCCATCTTTGCCCTGTAAGTGCCTCGGGTCTTGTAAATACTAAATTATCCAGTCATATTACAATTAGCTCAATTATGTACCTACATGGAGTTATAAATGTGTACAATACTAAGTTATCAACCAACTGGCCAACTCGACTGCAAGAAATATATTCTATTGACCCTCCACCACACATCCAAACCTACAAAGTTCAAAGAACGCTTACTAAGACTGACACTGAATTTACAGTTGGTTATTCGATCAAGTACCGAATCTAAAGGTACTATCGACCGTATATTCGGTTTTAATTCCCTTGCACAATTTTTGTATGAAAAAGTAATAGTTGAAAAAAAAAACGCTTATCATGAGTTGTAGCAGGTGGGGGAGAATTATTTAATGGGCAGACTGTTAAAAGGGGACGTGGAATTAAAACCGGAAATACGGCAATTTGTTTCTTATTGTCCTTCAAGTTTACTTTAAAGGATAATTCAAGGTTTTCAGCTCCCCACACTTCATAGCCTTCATCGTAAAACCCTAATTTTTCAAAAAAGTTCTTGTTAATGGAGAAGAGTCCTCCTACGTTTGTTGGAGATGGCATCGGTTCAGCAGGATGATTTATCAACGCCTGCTCGCGAGGTGTTATCTCTTTCCAAATGAACTTAAGTAAAGATATACGCTAAATTGGTAATTGTCTGAAAGTTTTTCTAAGCTTATAGCCAAAATGCAACTAATTTCTGATGAAAAAGTTTAAGACGTTTACAAACAAGTCCCATGTAAAGCCTCCCAAGTCGGTGGTGGTCGAGGCTGGGGAAATATACTTTAGCGTTGTCGCATCAATCCAGTCAACGATAGGCGTTGCGACTCTATTCGGATACTTTTCAACTCTGTCCAACAGAGGTTCTAGCCATCCTGAAAAATAAATTAGTCCTTTAGTTAAAGATACATTGCAATCCAAGGGCTTAATTTGGATCCATAACCTTTTGTACATTCAATATGAGCGTCTAGAAAGGTTAGGATTGAGGATGAAGAATGTTTAATCCCTAGTAGCCTTGCTTGTATCAAACCAATCCGTTTCTCTGAACGTACGATCTTAACCTTTTCGTAGTTCTTGAAGTATTTGTCTAAAGGTTCTTTCAAATCCTCTGTTAATGAAATGTTCGCCATATTCAGGTGGATCTTTGTCAAAAAATGCTACTTTTTAGGCATTGATGTAGGAATTCATACCAAACTCTGAGCAGTCGTCCACAAGAATGATTTCTTTTATCAAATGTGGGGGAGAACGCTCTAAAATGGAGTGAATTGATCTGACAAACGTTGAAAAGCCTTCGTTGTAAAAGGTTATGATAATGGAAGTTGGCGTTGTTGGAGAGTACCTTCCGGGAACTTTGCACCTGTTAATTCAAAGGGGACATAACTGCGTTGCTTTAGTATATATTTGATAAGATATCAATCGGTGGGTTTATTGCGATTTGGGGTAATTTTTTTAAATTAAATACATAGCACCCTCCTGCATATCGTTACCATTCATTTCGGTAGTCTGGAAGACTTCTGTGGACGGATATTTTATCAGACACGTATAAATTATAACCGTATTTATTGTACAGTTCCTCCTTTAGCAGGAACTCTTCTTGGGTTAGGTCCTTATCCTTGATAATAACGGGTTCACCATATTCACCGGGTTTTAAAACTGTGTTTTGTGTTGGAAAGTTATGATCTCCATGTTGGGGGGATTCCCCGTACGCGTTAAGGTTTGGGGGTTCCGGTTCCAACAAACATGAACTTGGATGCATGAATTGGAGTAAAAACGCTAGCTTTACTAAACGCAACATTTTATGGAATGAATTATGTCCTTGAGCTTTTTTGGCATTGCATGTCGACGAAATTGAATGCATTTTTACTTTCTAATGGACAATGCATCCTTGTCATAGTGGAATAATAGAAAAGTTTGTAAACAGGCAATAAAAGACTGTACTTTTTCATATGTGTTTATGTTACAAGAAGCTCGATTTAAAAAAGTTTTAGCATATTTCAATAAGCTCAATTTAATATTATACATGATTGGACATTGGGCAGCTTATTTTATTTTTGTACATGAGACCCTCTTCGTACAAGTGCATAAGCAAAATAATGATTCTTCCGGAATATAATCCAACTTCCAATTCCAAGCAGTGACTTTCCATCCTCTGCTCGATTTCTTAATTTTTTGTTGCAGCCGACCTGTTTAATTATCTAGCTGGCAGACTTTTTGTTAAGAATTTTATGAGTTTCAACAAGGATTGAACAGAATCCAGTTACATTTTAGCAATTTGTAGCTGACTTTTATTGTGTGAGTTTCATTGGACATAATTTTCATTTTCTAGTGCTATTACATGTTTTTGCACCCAAGTTTACAATTATTATAGCATATAAAGCATGCCATTACATTTAGTAATTTTCAGGTAAGCTGGGTTAGGGAATATGTGCTCAGAATTACATGTTTCACCAGTATGCATTCGAGATTTGCGGTTGTTAGAACCTAATTTTTACATATACAGCTTGTATTGTACTACTTTAGTAATTTTTGGTAGATTTATAGTTAAGCTGCATCGCTAACTGTTAAACTTGAAGGAGAATAGCGACTCCTCCAAGAACCCATCGGGAAGGCTTGTCTCTTGATCGGAGATTAAAGGTCCAGACATACGTAGGCCCACGCATTTTAGTCTTATAGACAGGGCACTCGTACATGCTTCTGCTGTCTGCTTTGTCCTGAGTAATAGCTTTCAAATATACCACTGGCATGGGAGGATATAGTTCCTTCAGTTTTGATTCAGCGATAGATCCCGAAGTCATATCCCACCGGGCCCCTTCTATAAATAGTCCATGGACACAAGCACCATCCTTTGGAGCAACCCTGTTTGCAAATGTTAGATTGCTACATTACTTCAACTACACTGGCAAAGCTAATAAATAGGTTCAACTTCATTCAAGAGTCTTACGTGACGTCATCAGCCGTCTTTTTGGTCACATCACAAGCGAGACACATTTTATCCAACGGTAGTTCCTGTTTACGAGCAGTACTCTGCATAATAGCAGTCAAGAAAGACTGAGGGTTGAAGAAGCCACCCAGCCAAACTGATGGTGGTAAGAAAAAATCCGTAGACCAAATTTCCAGCTCGCGAGAACGTAATAAAAGATCCGCGTACCAAGCTCCCAATCCCAAGGTGGACGGATAAGCTCTCTTGGCCCAGGATGGGGGCACAACGTCCAAAAATAAAGAATTGCCCAAGTCTTCCATTTCTGAGGTGATGGTAAGTTCTCCCTATGTTTCAAATAAGATGTTGAGGTATATGATGTACTGCAAAGTAGAATGCATAATCGATAAAAGTATACCTTTAATCCGAGGTCAATCTCACGTAAAGATTGACGCAATTCAACCGTTAGTGTATTCATCCGCTCGCACTCCTGTAAGGCAACGATTACAAAAGGAGTTTTTTCTTCTGCTCTGCCTTGAACTTCGCCCATATTGAAGGGATCCGGTAACTTTTCCAATATGTCATCCAAAATTTGTTTTATCTATGCAGAAAAAAGTAATTAGCCAGAACTGAATTTTAATCTATCTTAAGTTTCAATTTTACGAATACTATTTACCTTTTCCTCTTTTGTTATGGATTGACCACCAGCCGCCCCGGAATCTCGTGGCTGTAGCTCGAAGATAATTCTAAATAATTTCTCAGAAGTTGCGGTCAAAAAGCCAATTTCAGCATTAGGATGCAACCCGTAAAGAATGGGAGACTCAGGAGGAAGAGCTTCATCAACGTACTGATGGTACCCTTGGTAGTCTGTGCTCGGTGGGGCTGGAAATCCTGGAGCATAGTTCACTTCGCCGTCCAACTACAAGTGATGATAATTATACATTTATTACATTCAACTGAGTTACACAGTGTTGACGATTTGACCTTCTTTACCCATGATAGAAAAATTCACTTTATCATACCAATTCTTGGACCATATATTCTTCCAGGTAGGTACGACACAACCGTCTGTCCCAATCATCTGTGATATGCCCACCGTACATGATCTCTCCGAAAAGATACCGTAAGTCCTCCCAAGGAACCTTTGAGTTTGCTTCGAGGTAGTTGTACAGGACATTTACACTTATGGTCAAGTCTCCAGTGTTAAAGGGATATACTCTGTTCCAACCCTGCGTTCCAAATTTGCGTCGTTCCGCAACCACAGCATGGAAGTAGCACAAGCTGAACAACACTGCTTTAAATTCCAATTCCTTAGAACAAGCTTCCAATTGGTCTTGGCCAAAGTTATCCAAAGCCTTGTGTAAATTTGCCATCATGCCAGTTGGAGGTTCGTTAGTGATTTTAATAGATGATTCCAATATACCCTTTGAAAATAATTGTATTTAGTATCACAAAATGTCTTGGGGCTTTAATCCTTTCCTACTGATAAAATATTACCTGAGGAATGATGTGATACTCTGCAGAAGCAGCAGGTTCTGCACTAAGAAAAACTCGATATTTTTTATGAGATTTTTCCCAGTTTTGTTCCAATTTTTTCTCCAAAGTAGCCAACCATCTAGCCACTAAATGAATATTTTGTAAGATAACCCAGTGACCCTTTTCTCCAGCGATGTCTAAAGCGTTTTCAGCAACTATTTCTTGGCCTTGTCCTAGCGACACATTATGGAAGTTGCCTTTGTCCATTGTGTAGCCTAGTTTCTTTCCAAGTGACTCAACATCCTATTGAAACGTTTACTTTTGTAAAACTCCTTCTAAGTTAATTAAACGAAACAAATTAAATACCTTCAGGGGATCCACTCCCGGCGAAAGTATGAAAAATATTGGAGTTGTGCTAGAAGACTCCTCAAAGGATTTTGCGAAATCTATGCGTCTATTTTTGACGAATTGCATGCCCAGAGATTCTTCAATAAATACAGACAACGCGTAGGTCTAAAATTATAAATAACGTTGTCATTTAAGTAATCCGTGATGAATTTATAAATATGGGATGTTAGGATGAGAGATGTTACCATTCTGTCTGGTCTTAATGCTCGCATAACGCACAGTCTTTGGACACCAACTTTGGATTTCCATTCTTGAGGCAACTTTTCCCTCTCGGGATATTCTGACTCCACGATTTTCTTCCAGCGTTTAGCAGATCCTTCAACGTCTCGGTCAAGATTTCTAGAGAAACATGCATAATGGAGCGTTGATAGGTTGAGATTCATTTACAATTTAATTCTTAGATACATTACATTAGCCAAGCCATTCTGCATACCTATATTCCTCCAAATTCGATAGGCTTTTAATAGCACCCCAATTGTTATTTGTAAGGAACTCGACCGGACTGATTAAATTAGGAGTTACTGGAAAACGAAGTAAAAAGTCCAAATCTCTAGGAAGAATCGCTTCCTTTTGCAGTTGAATAGTGAATGCTACTTGAGTTGTAAAAATCAATTTATCACACTCAAAAAGACCTCTGGTAGTGTAGACCCAGACAGAGAAAGTTATGGCATCAATCAGATTTTCAATTCTCTTTGAAATTTCTGCGGCAGCAGGAGCCATTTTTATAGCATTTTGAAACACGGTGGAGAAAGCTTTCAAAGAAAACTGGTAGATTGGATTGATTTTATTCAAGTCGTTCAGGATAAAGTAGAGAAGTGAGGCTCGACTTGCAGCAGGTCTATATAACTCTCGAGCATTGTCGATTTTGACAGTAGTGATTACAGCTTCCTTTGCTTTCACTTCTACTTCTCCAGCAGTTCTTTTGGTAGTCTCCAGATTCTCAACAAGTGCCGTATCATCGAGGAAATTTCCTTGAGCTGATTGCAATCTTGTAAGCAAATCATCTTCTAATTTCTTTAGCAAGATCTTGAACTCGTTTTGCTGCTTCGTTAATTGCGACTTTTGAGATTCCAAATCTGGTCGTTCCACTTTTACTACTTCGGCCAACAGTTGATCTTCTAATCCATCTCGGGTTACAGTAAAATTTATCAGAGTGGTTTGAGCCTGCATTTCCGGTTGGTAGTGAGGGTTAGCCAGTTTTGTTTGGAGGATAAGTCTAAACGCTGGATTATAATCGATTTCTTTATCGCCCATCTTTATAGCGGTTCCTTTCCTGATTAAGTTACGAGCAAGTAAAGGTTCCAGGACGGGATCTACACTTTCCATAATACTTTCAATCAGAACTGTAGTTCCTTGTGAAATGGCCAACTCAATAACGTCCAAGTACCCTTTCTGCCCAAGTCGCAGAATTTTCAGCTTGTTTCCGTACATGCTCTTAATCCACTTAATACCCTGTAACTGAGGGTCTATCATTAAGGGCCACCGCTGAGAATTCATAAGGATGGATGCATTTTCGGATGACATCCGGTCACTAGGAAGACCATGGTTATTCCACATGGCTATTTCTGCATCATCCGTAAGAATTATCAAAGGGTCGACTGTGTCTGACATTGGGATTGGTGGTTGAAGTTTCTTCAAATATGGAATCCAAGTTTTGTCCAGCAGATCGACACGGTATTTCTTCGTAAAACATCCCAGATAAGACACGAAAGCAGTTACAAGTAGCATGTCACCTGGAATAGTGATTGTACTGGCACGGTAATTGGCAGCGTTTTGAATCCAACGATTCTTTTCTGTGGCTAATCCTCCAACAAGACGATTAGCGAGATCTATTGTTAATGCTGTTTTATCTGCTTCCGCTTGACACTTCATTTTTGCTGCTATTGCAATTTCGTACTCTTTCGTTAGAACTGTAAGCTTTTGTTCCAGCTCTGTAATACGATTTTTGAGAAATTTAAGTCTATCCAACGCTTTGCTCAATATGTCAGTCGCGTCTTGCAATGCTTTTCTTTTGGGGGCCACTTCCTGGAACACTTCATTAAACTTCAAAACGTTTACCACCTGTAATACCAAGATAATAAATTTTAAAATTACGATATTACGTTACACGATATTTCTTTTATTACAAATAAATAAATAAACATTACGTATGAGCAAAGTCCAGCAGCAGCAAATGATTTTGATCGGACGCTATCAGGGTCAAAACCCGGGACTTCGTAGTATGGCTTCATTGCATCGACCATTGTCATTGTGAGTTTTTCTTTATCCAAATTCATTAGTCCGTCCAAGAATTTTGCAACGTCGGACATCATGCCGGCTTTAGCAGCCTTCCATGATTTGTCTTTCGGAACTTTACCTGTTCGCGTCCCTTCCCACATTACGTAAACGGCTGAGATTACATTTACAACATCTGCAGGGGGTGATGTAAATGTTTTCAACTCGGTTAAGTTGGCCTTGTTCAAAGTGTTTAGCGCAGCATAAGCGGCTTGCAAAGCAGGTTCTGCCTTCTCCAGTTCAATCCTACACACTTCTTTGATTTTGGTAACATCTTGAGCAGTAATAGCTACTTTCTTTTCTTCAATGGCCGCATTCTCTTTCTCAGAACTAACAAGCGCCGTTTCCTTTCCAACAACTTGGATAAGAGCATCTGCTTTTTCGTTTTTTTCCTTCAAAACAACTTCCTGTACAGCCAATACCTTTTTCAAGGCTTCCACTTGCTTAGCACAGGACTCTAGTTTAGTCAATCCGCTTTCTAGACGATCTGCCTTAGCGAATGCTTCTCTGTTCTTGGTAGTGACGAGTTTTCCGTACAGATCAATCTGCTCCAGAAAGGACTTGGGCGTGGTGTAGTTGTACCGTTTCTCGTTCGTCAAGTAAGATATAGACATGTGAGAGACGGTAGAGTGTACATAAGCCATGAAATTTGCGATAGGATCGTGGAGCTGGGGTGGGAGAACCTCAATAGCTTTGACAAATTTTTGAGCTACAGAAAGTAAAGCTTCTTCTGGCCACCCTTGAAACCAAATGATAGAAGTGCAGTTTACAACAGCGGGGAACTTTCTGGATCGATTTCTTAATGTATTGCCAACGGGAGAGAAGCATAAGACGCATTTTAAAACTTTCCTCACACGGCTAATAAAGAATTTCCAGCAGTTTTCTCTAGTATCCTGAAGTCCGACTGTTTTTACTTCAGTTCTCATGCTTGCAATAATATTTTCGACTTCGTCATCTGGAAGCAGATCTGCTATTTCTCCAGAGGCCAGCATGTCGTTGATGAGGACGAGGAATCTTTCCTCTGCGACCTGGGCATCCGTCATTAAAAACATCGTTCCAAGATTTTTCTGTCCTGCTTTAATGTAGAGAAGAGCCAAGTCGTTTTTCAAATCTGGAATTCCATACCCCTTTCTCAGCGCCACTTGAAAAACGTCAAGACCGGAAATATAAGCAGCGAGCCGGGACAAACTCTGTTTTCCACTACCTCCTACTCCGACTAGAAGAGCGTTACCTCTTGGGGACTCGAGAATTCTACTAATTTTGCATACGTATTTGACAGCATCATCGAACAGGACGAGATTCATGATGGAATTGAAATCGTTGTACGATTTCAGGGCATCGACGATAATTTGTTGTAAATTTGCAAAGTCATGAGCTGGCATGTATTTTGGATCTCCCATTCCTTGAGCGAAGTGGCAGTAAATAAGAGGTTTTGCCATGACCAGAGACTCGTCCAAATCCTAGATAATTATGTCGTTTATTAGTAAATTGCCGCATCCTGAGTAATATGTAGCAAACTAAAACGCATTACAATGAGAACTATCATGCACTTTCAGCAAATAAATAGCAGCAGCACTACTAACAGGATTGGCATCGATAAAATCAACTCTATTAACTAAACTACGGATACCCACAGCAGTTACTATGTCCGGAAATATCTCATAATGTAGTGTTTGAGATTTTTTAAGCTGTCGTCATCGTCAGAGGATGCAGTCAGGAATTAGTTAACAAAAATGGATTATTTTTAAAATATGCCCCCCAAAGACATTGAGGTTGATTTCTACTTAATTGAAAGTTACGAGTTGTAAGTCAGTACCACACTCTGCTCCACCCCTCTTTAAGATAAGTATGGTTAATGCATAATGTTAAACGCATACCTCAAAACCTTTCTTCACGTTATCATGAAGCAGCTTATGGAAGGTAGCAATATCCTTTTCATCCACTAGCTTATCTCCATACACCCTATAGGCTTCGTGCATCCAAAGACGAACCAAATCGATGGGTTGTTGTAAGCAATCAAACTGGCTAAAAAGTACGCCCTGCAAAGACAATGGTTTATGGTGAACTGTTTCTGATCAAACCAAAAATCAATTAGTGAATTTTGAAAACTTTTAACTTTTGATTACCTGAAATATATTTGACAAGTCGCGTAGGTTGAAAACGTAATGAAACTTGACTGCGGTGGGGAGAAAAGTTGTGGTTACTTTCGCATGCAGGGCGAGAGCTGTCATCACAATCGGATTAGCAGTTCTTTGAACAGGACCTGTGAATTTTTGAATCGGACTGGCCAAATGTTGCTGTAAGATTGAGTTGTAAATAGTCTGTAGTGCATCCGCTCCGGGAAATCCGACTGAAAACACTGCAAAATGTCTTTGAAGACGTGGATTGATCTAAAGTTGATAATAGGTGCAACATTTAGTACTCAAATACATTTAATTTTAATTGTTTGACCATTAAATAAGTTTGGCTTACCGTGAAGCTACCGGCTGTTGGATTCATGCAAGCAACGTACTGCACACTATGAATATCTTTTAGAGAAAGCTTAACCCTGTCGTACCAATGCATGTAGTCCATATGCTGTCGGATCAAGGTATGCGGTTGCACAGTTCCATATGCGTCAACCTATTTAATTGTCAGGTAACGATTACATGTTTTTCTTTCCAGGAATTAGTAATTAACTTCAGCCGTTACGTACCATGGGCATATTCATATCATCAATAAAGTAAATCAGCTTTTTATTTCCTGGAGGACCAAAATTCCTGCCTGCCTTTTTTTCGAGGGGCTTTTCTAAAACTCTTTGCAACATTTCTGATGTCGTGTAAAAGTTGAATGGCACATTGGCAATTGCATATGACTCTGGAAGAGCGTCCAGCTTGTCGTTTACCAATACGGTTTTCCCCGAGCCAGCACTACCAACCAGCATTACCGGAAGTCCTTTGGCCATTAGCATGTCCAGAAAGAATTTCACTCTGGTTGTTTCTGTAGTGTGTACTAAAGCAGCCTAGGAAAATATAAAACATATTGCGTACCAGTTTACTGAATGTTAGCCAAATATATTGTTTGATTTTCCTTTTACTTGCAGAGGCATTTCAGGATCCAGCTCAAACGGCGGCACCAAGTCCACCCAAGGAAGTAGACGTTTTGACTCACTGTCAATGTAGAAATCAAAGATGCTACCAGTGGGGAACTTAACAAATTTAAACTCATTAAGCCACCATTTGGAAAAGTCAATGCGATGATCCAACAATTGATCCTGGAAGGTTGCAGATCCGAAAGCCCATATTGTACAGAAAACAAAGTACAGCTCGTACCACTCTTTGGGGCAGTCGGATGGGCAGGACTCTGGTGTTACCATACATTCCAAGAGATTACACAGCAATTCGATGTGTGTAATTTCTGCAATTGGGGTTATTTTTCTAAATCTGTTTTTGTGGACTTCTATCAAGGTTGGAATGTATTTTTCAAACAGAACGGTCATATTAGCTTTCTCTGCTGTGCTGTCTCGTTTCTCAATCCAACTGGACACGTATCTAAGATAGAGTTACGAAACAAATAATCTTAGGGATTGGATTTGTATGTTTGTTTTGCAAAAGTAATTATTACTGCAAATAAATCGACTAACGGTTGCCATCCTAAATCTTGAGGATTGATGTACAGAATACCAGCTCTGGATACAGTAGCAGGCGTTGCAGTTTTTAAAGTGTAAATCTCAAAAATTAGCCTCATCATTTTGGTCATTGCAATGCGTTCGTTACTTGCTAAAGTGAGTACTTTATTGTCATCCATCACTGTAATAATTCAATGAAAGATTAGCCTTGTACTATAGCCAATAAATATTTTGCATTGCCACACGTTGCACGTACTCATTAAATCTAATATTTATACCCGTATTCAAACTCTCAATCCACATAGGATCAATATCGCCATCCAAAATAATCCACTTCGGCCCATCTCCAGTTAAATTAGCTTGATCTCTCATCAAAACGGACAATATACCTAGAATTGATCATATTTATCACACTGCATAATACTTGGAGAAGTTTACATGAATCTGATTGATTATTACTAATTCGGTATTACCGTCTTTCCACTCCCTTGTCGCAGGGTTAATGATTCCGAATAATTCATCATTGGTTACTGCTTTAGGGTTCAAATCTGCGAAAATTGGGCGATGTTTCAGTATTTGATGTGTTCGGTACAGGGTCTTCCAAACCTGCAAAGATGGCAACGCATTGAACTTGATGCAGACACAGAGTTAAACTGTTTTATTTTCGCGTTGTACATTAAGCTAAATGTTACCTGCGTCTTTCCAGTTCCAGCGTTACCAATAATGAACACTGAATGCCGTACGTCAATAAGTTCCTGGAGTTGAACAACTTTCAGAATGAAATTGTCTTCTGGTTGAAGTTTTATCTGTAATGCTGCCACTCTGATACTCTTTTCAAAATCCATGTCTCGTTTACGAGGCACGTCCAAGGCTGGGAAGAGATCCCCAATCAGACCCATGAATACGGGTACATCGTCAGTGACGATTTTTGGGACATTGAAGTCTCTCAACGCTCTCATGAGCACTTGGTCTTCAGGTCTGTCTGGATCGCTTCGCTAGAGTTCGGTTTGAAAGAAATTATCAATTCGTCCAAGAAATATCAAAAATGTAACCGTTTTATTACTTTAAGTGATCCAGCAACTACAAGTACAGATTTTATAGCTCTCAATCCCCAATCGTAGTGGTCCTGTTTTGACAGCAATTCCTTGCACAAAGTGTACAAAGTGATGAATTTTCTAGCCAATAAACGAGCATCTTGAAATCCCTCAGCCACCAACATAATTTCACAAATCAGCTCGAAGTCTGGAACAACCTGAGATTTTGCGTTGAAGATTACATCTTGATATAAGATAAATTAATGATAGATGAGATATAATATGAGATGGACAACCATGGCACAGGGACGGAAAAGAGCCTTAAGATTTTCTGGTAGTTCTATGAATACATGGAATGATTTTGAGCTTAGATTTTATTTTTGCAGCGATAGACAGCACATTTATACAAGTAAATTATTCATAGTACCTGTCCGACCAGCGTAGCCAGGGTTCATTGTGATAAATATTCCTACGGTAGGAATTAGTGCAATCTCTTCATTCATAAAATTGAATCTAAGTTTTTTGTCCCTAATGGCATCCTAAAATAATGATTCATGGTATCATTGGTTTTCGTAATTACAATAAAAAAAAACTAGGAACAACACATCTTAATTATACCTGAATAGACTTGACTTGGACTGCCACCACGGACAATACCTCTACAGAAATACGATTGAATTCGTCAAAACATCCCCAAGCTCCTGTTTGGGCTAATCCTTTGTAGATATTGCCAATAGAACGGTAGTCCATTTGCTCGGAACAATTGAATACGTACACCATCATACCTAAAGCTCTGCCCAAGTCTTTTGTCGTTTCCGTTTTACCGGTACCTATTTATTTTCATGCATTTTATATATTTGAGAGAAAGGTGTACGCTTTTAAATCACTCTGAAAATCATTTTCCTGTGAGCTCACCAGCAGGACCTTAAAAAAAGGAAGATATACATTAAAAATTTTACTTCAAACCAAACTTAAACTGATGTTTACAAACTTATCATTAAATACCTGCAGGAGCACCTCCCATGATAAGATGCAAAGACTGTTAACGTATAAATATCATACAATAAATAACTTTTCTTTTTCATTGGCATTCAATACTAGTTTCAATAAATAACTGACTTGTGTAAGCGTTATATAGCATCTGTCAGTCAACGGGGTAATGACAAGTCGAGGTGTATTTCCGAGGTATTCATACCAATAGCGAAATTGTGCATCACAAATGTTCGCAAAACAATCCTCTTCCGTTACATCCCATCTGTGCCTAAGCTGACTTTGCCACTGGAAGGCTTGCGATGTTTCAACTTTCATCTGAATTAACTTTCCAACCACATCTCGAGAATGTACGTCAATAGTACACACGGTCATGATTTTCTGCCTTTCCTGACCAGTAAGCTGTCCAAGGAGCAGTCCAATAAGGGTACTCAGTTGAGTGATCTGTTTCCGAAAGTAGTCCTTGAGCGCATTTTCATAACCTTCTTCCAACTTGGAGAAAGCAGCGTTGACTTCGGTCGTCCACCAAATCTGGGTGCCACATAGGGCAGTTTGGGCAGGAAAGTCTTGAACCCATAGCTCTCTCGGCTTTTCTTCATAACTCGACACAGCTTCAGAAAAGTAATGCCGAACGGTAGCTCTCATTGTGTCTTCAAGACGGCAAAGCCAGACCTCCACAGCACCGGTACAATCGCAGAGAGAGTTGAAGGGAACGACTTCTCCGTCTTTTGCCTGCATAGCTTTGGCTGTTTTAGTGTTCTTCTGCTCGTCTTTTGGAGGTTCGCCATCCTTATCGTCGCTCTTTATTTCTTTTTTTGGTTGTGGTGCACCAGAACCAGCTTCCTTGACGAAATCTAGTTTAGCCATGGCATCAAACAGCTTGGCCAAGTGACGGGCCACTTGTTCGGGCTCGTTTCCATTGGACAATATGTCCAAGAGGTCAACTGATGAGACAAAGTAGAAACGGGGGAAGGCCAATCGTTTGGTTTCCAAGTAGTCTGCTAGTGCTTTTTCACAGATGGCTAATTCGTTCTGCAACTTTTCAAGTTCAGGAAGGATTCCTCCTTGATTAGTAGATTCTACTACGTTCTTCGTCTTATAAAGTTTCGACAGTGTTTCCTAAAACGATAATTACGCTTATTTCTTTATGCTTCCAAAATATTACTCACTCTTGCAAGAATAAAAAGCTGTTGAAATTACTTTGAAATCTTTGTCAATTTTATCAAATCTTTTTGAATCCTCTGGAAGATTTTTCCTGATATCTTCAGTTGCAATGAAAATGGATTCGAGATGGGACCATGTCCTTTGGACTTCTCCAAGGGCCGCAAGTACCTTTTCACAGAAATAGCATGGGTCACATTTTATATTTATTAAGTAGAGATCAGATTACCTAGTATAGTATTCATGTCTTTTTTCCTACAAACCTGGTCAGCCATGAAAAGCCTATTCTGCCAATATTCTACTTCTTCGTGGAAAAACGAAATGTATTTGGACATTGCAATGTTCTGAAGTTGGACTTGATTATCTTCAAGTATCTCAATCAATTCCTCGGAAGCCTTAATAAGTTGAGTTTTGGTTCGAGGATGTATTTCAAATTCATATTCTTGCGTAGACCACGTTGAATCCAACTCCTTAAGCGTTTTCTCCATTGAACTTTCTTTGACGGCTTTGTCAACAATGTTTTTGACCTCCTCTTCGAAATTGTGTAGGTTGAGCGCAAGTAGATCGGCCAATGTTGTTTTTTCATCCATGGAGAATTTTACCTATAAATTGTAATTATTTCAGCAATCATATAGTATTGACCCTATGAAAAAGCTTTAATGCCAACGTTTACGTTTAATGCCAGATTAATCATACAGCGCTAATAGCACATTAATATCAAACACACTACGTAGTTTTCAAGCCTACCATGTTTCCAACATCTACTCAAACATAGAAAACTTACTATCAACATTTTGTACAATCTTGGCCAGATCTGATGAAGGTTTGCATGAGTAAAAATGTAAATGACCATAAATAAGACCGACAGTACAATATCGCTCGAAAATAATGGAAGTACCGTATGTTTCCAATAATACCAACAATCTTTTATAATCCTACAGAATCTTTACCTTTGTTGCTTGCATAAGCTCTTCCCAATGTCGCTCACGAATCGAGGGATTCTGCAATTCAGCAACGGATTTCAAAGATGAAACCATATTTCTGTTTGCAGCTTCAATGCTATTAAATATTTCCCAGCCTTTAACATCTTTGTCCATCGCTTTTAATTCCTTGGCCATTCGTTTGCACTCGAGATCCATGTTTTCTACATTGATATTCTGCCATCGAGTGGTTTTCCAATCTTCAATCAACGATCCAACAATATAAGTGTAGTCCCAGATATGCTTGGACAATTTCAACTCCTTGGTACACTGACGTAGAGCTTTGGGTTCCGGAACGTGGACCTCAAATAGACTTGCTGCTGAAACAATGTCAGCATACTCTGCTTCGTATCTCATGATTTCCAAATGAGTTTGGTCAATTTCCTTGTATGGAAAGGGACAGCTTTTACTACAAGATAGAAAAATATTATAATATGAAGCATTATTAGGTTCCAAGAATGCTAATCATATCGTCACTATAATTGTTATTAAAAGAGTATATAAATGCTTTCCTTCACTAACTCAAAAAATGGAAACGACTTGAATTTTTCTCTATAAGCCAGTTGCCTTGCATCAAAGTCTGAAATCCTTTTTCTAATTGACGAAACTTCCTGAGCTTGTAGGGGTGCAACTTGATGCTTTACTTGAATAGCTAGTTTCTTCAAATTAAGCCACTTTTGAGGTAGCTCTTCAAGCTGAACGAAAACAGCTTCGGGTAACTCATAGTCGTACATTTTCAGCAGTTCTATGTATTTCTTGATCGGTTCAAACATGATGTCTATAGCGCCCGAACGCTCTTTAACCTTTTGAAGAGAACTCATGACAGAAATAAGGGTTTTCAAATCGCCTTCTCTCAAGTTCTGGGTCAGCCCCTTCTCAGAGTCGGCGATAAACTCCTCGAGAGTTGATAGTCTATACAAAATCACATACGTTACGATTTTAAACATGGCTCTCCAACCAAACGAGTAAAATCAACCGTTTCAGACACGCATCAATAAAAAGTATAGATTGATTACCCTCCAATGACACTGTCAATCATGTATTGTTTGAACATCAAGCTCCATCGTTTACAAGTGTTGAGTAAAGATTGACGAAATGGTCTCATATCTAAGCGGAGCCACTTATCGAAAACAGTTTCCATTGGGAATCGTTCCACTTCGAGGTATAAGTTTTCAAACTTGTCAATCTACAGTAAGAAAACAGTGCAGTAGTACACACAGTTTTAGGATATTATGTTTTAGAATTTCTAAGTCAGTGTAAAAATAGCTTGAGTAATAATAACTTACGACTTCTTTGAATTGCTCAAGAGTCGGAGAACTCTCAGCTACTTCTTCGCCGCCGGCTTTAGCATCTAATTCTTCTTGGGTCAGTTGGTGTCCATATTTTATAAACTGACCTAAGAACTCTGATCGGTCATCCTCCCACAGATACGTATATTGTTCGAACCTCAAAGTATACTCGTATGCTTGATTCATAACAGCCTGGACTCGTTCTTCAATGTCACCCCGCATATCCGCTATATCAATTGATTTATCGATATCCGTCTGTTAGCAAAATAGAAATACGTTTATTACACAAGTCCGTAAATCATATCCTACATTAAATGTGCTATATTTACCAAGTAATCTTCTTCCCCAGACCTAACTCTCTTTACGAGCGTCCCTTGATGAGTGATGTCCGCCAAAATGTCTTCAACCAAGTTTAGGAAACTATTTGAATTAGCAAAGTCTAGAGCTGGAGTATAAATCAATTCATTATCGGAAAGTTCCATTACTACTTCCATGAGCGGAGATGGTGTCAAGTTAGAGTCAGTATGATCCACTAAATATCCAAAACTATGAGGAAAAAAGAACGGTTTGTTTAATTCCCACTAGCTGAAGGTAGTAAACTACTACCATATAGTAGAACTTACGAAACTGCTACTGTTTTAACGAGGCCTTCTAAAACAATGCCGTCAACGAAAGTGAGATATTTTTCCCAGGCATCCTCTGAAGTACCAGGCATCAACATTTGTTCCTTGTTCGTAGCAACGATTTCAAGAAGCTTGCCGGACATTTCAGAGATTTCCTTGTACTGCTTAGCTTTCTTTTTTTGAGCATATTCGTCAAGATTCAGAAGTTCATCCTTTTTCCCATCTTTCCTTTCAAAAAGGGGTTTTCCTATCCAGTTTTGAACCATTTTTTTAATTACTGAGACATTGTCTTGGGATTTTTGCAATCGTTCTTCTAAGTCCTTGACTGGTGCTTCCAGTTTTTCAACAAAGCTCCAAATGTCTACAAATTTCAAATCGTAGTATATTATTAGTTTGAATAAGAAGAATACAATTTTTATTTTCAGATGCTTCAAACCTTTATCCGACCATTTAAGGTTCTCAATCCCTTTCTTCATGACTTCATCAATCTCACTAATTTTCTTGTCAAGTAATGCACGCTCAGGACCGTTGGCAACGGTCAATACTTTATTATAAGACTGAGCAGCTTGGTCTAAAAATATGAGGTTCTTGCGAAAAACATTCGCTTCATCGTGAAGCTTTTTAGCCAGGGGTGGGACTTTGCTATAACCAGCGTATTCCATGTATTTTACCTCTTGCATTGTTTCGTAAAGCTTGGGATATAAAAATGCAAATTGTTTAAAACGTTAATCCTTGTTTAAGAATAATTTAGGTTGTTTCTTTTACCTCACTACGAACGTTGACCGTTATCGTTCCATCAGGCTCTCTAGTAAACAGGTTTTCGTTGAGCCAGGAATCTCCCTCAGCATTAACTTTGTCTGTCCATGACTGGAAGGTCTCGTCTTGAAACTCAGTCAATACATCAGTGACTTCTTCAAACTTTTCGAACATCAAATTGACCTGATCCTCATCTTCAAGTACTAACTCTGCAGCCTTGAATTGCTCGATGGCCTCTTCAGCTCTTTCTTTCATGTCTCCGGCCCAATGAATTGACGCTGAATAAGGTGGATACATAGGATTTATTAGATCCCTTTTTTCTACAGGAAATGGCTGTATCTCTCGATCGTACTGATCCTGAATTTTGATTTTTAAATTAAAGAACATCCAACACAGCAAGTTTATTAGGATTATATAATTTCTTAATATTATCTACCTTCATGAGCGCTAAATCATCGTCAATCAGTTTTACGTATTGAGGGTACTTAGGTTCAATATCTTGTCGAATCAGTGGTCGTTCTAAAAGGCTTCCAAGAGTGACAATAAGCTTATACATTGCTTCAGGGGTGTTACAATCATCGAATGCTAATGCACAAACGGCAGACAAGCGTTTATCCATATCCAGAACTTTTTCATCAAAGATTTTTTGATCCGCTAGGAAACTTGGATCTTCAGGGTCGGCGCAATCGTATTGTATCGAACCAAATTTTTGATAAAATTCAGAAAATTCCTCAAAAATCTCCTGAATTTTGGCACTGAGATAGCGACCTTTTTCTCCACCAATATCCACTCTCTCAAGTTTATAGAACTCTACTGTTGTCTCGAAGAAATCCTACATAAAGGAAAAATAAGTGATATAAAGAACAGGAGTAACTTTAATGACTTTTTTGCTATTCACCGAACCTTTAATTTTTTCATTCTATCCAAAAATTTGTCATATCGCTCGAAAACAAGATGAGGCAAGAAGTCCCAATTTTTTGCCTCAGCCTCTTCACTGAAGTATACTGGTAATGAGTCTTTATGAATGTTGTACATGTCCCTGAAGTACTGAAGAGCTTCAACTACTTGTGTTGTCTTTACAAGTCCTTCTTCAGGTTCCATTTGGAAAACAGAACTGCCTCCTAAGAAATTTCTCGCCATATCAATTAGCATGTTACAGATTTCTTGCAGGAGTACAATTATCCTAGCTGCCGAACAGTAATACTTGGAATGGCCCCATACAAGACACACACAGTGCATCATTGGTTGAAGAAACCTCTGAAGTTCATCAAAATTAGCGTTTTGTACGACGTCAAAATGTTTCTTTAGAGGTTTAAGATGAACCAAAATGTCTTGGGCTTCGGCTAGAGCAGCCACGACGTTCCGAAACATCCCCTTGAAGCAAGGCCAATATGTGGACTTTGTTTGCTCCAAGATGTTTGCAATTTTTCGAACTTTCTCCTCGTTCAGTTGCTTGTAAATACACTGCAAGTCTTGAACTCGTTCCTCCCAGAAGGCTATTTCAACGTAGGGGCTTGGGTAGTTCCCACTCAGCAGCGCTTTAGACGAATCTTGTTGAAGCACTTCGTTGATCTGCTGGCTCCATTTGATTACTAAGGTCTCTATATTAGTTTTCAACTGGAGGTCCACTTCACCAGATCCCCTAGTGATTTAAAAGAAACATTAGGTTATGTTTTTAATTTAACAAAAGTTAGCTCTGATCTTTGATGAAATTAAATCTTTTTCATACCCTTCGTCTAGCTTTCGCTCATTTTCATCGACAGCGTCTAAATTAAGGGGCATGGGAAGCAAGGTTTTCCCCTTTAATTGCCCTTGAATTGTGTAAAGTACACCACAGATTTCCTGTGTATGATTTGCTACATCAGTTATCACAGTCTCTGGCCATTTATCCTGATTTACTTCCGAAGTAATCAGAGGACTTATCACCTAAAATATAGAAGGAAAAACTGTTAGCGCAGAAACTCCTTCCAGCTTCACAAGACCGACAATACCGACATTTATCATTATTTATCAAGATTATTGTCAAATCAAAAATATTCAAAATAAAATTAATTGTCTTACACTCTCAATATAAGTTACAAGATTTTCTAGCGGTTGGTGGGATAAATCTCCGTAAATAAGATTGTCTTTAAAGCTCATATCTTCTTTGGTCAAAGGACCCTTTTGTTTTTTGATGAAATAGCACGATTTTGTCTTTGCTGTTGTTGGATATCCGTCCAACGCTGAAAGCTGCCCTCCGAGATTCATATTTATGACAAGCATCTACAAAAGTAACAGATTACAACACATTGAGATTGAAATGCCATTATACATTAGCGGAAAATATAGCTCGGAAAGTGTTTTACTGGAAGATCTTCGTCGATAAATTGATTTATCACAACCCTGTAGTCCTCCGTTATGAGCAGTTTTATCCATTTGTCCTGCTTGACTCTTAGTGACCTCACTAGATGATCAAAAAGGAAGTCCAGCCTGAGGTCTGCACCAACCTCATAGGGCGATCCTCCTGCTTGATCTTTTCCCTTAGTACCCATTGTATACCTCTTTGATTATATGGCTGTCAATCCAACAGGGTTTGGAGGTTTTTTGTATTCATGCAATTAAAACTTGGATAAAGTTGTATTATATTAATGATATCTGCTGTAGCACCTCTTGGAATTAAAATTAATGAAAGTAAAACCGTGAAAAAGTGAAGTCAATCGATTTCAGTGTGCAGTTGCAACTTGTGGGAATTGCTTTTATTCCAAGATCGAAGAATTCCCACACGTCATTGAACAAACAACTGGTATGAATATCCATAGCAACCGTAACCCAAGTATTTTTTTATCTTCGGCAGGACGATGGCAACTTGGTTGCCTCTTACTGAACTGCATACTACTACGGTATCGCCAACTAAATCAGATTCGGCACCACAATGCAATGACTAAAGGGTTACCTATCTGTTGACGAACTCTTATTGAATAAAACAAAATTTAGTACTAAAAGGTCCTTTATTAAAATCATTTCATACTGTGAACCTAATAGTAGAATATTCAGCAAACCTTACAAATTCAGTACATCAATATTGAGGGCTCTAATTTGATTCTTCATTTTCCTTGGGTCGGGTCTTAGCAGACTTAAGAAGCTCAAAGCTGGCATTGGTTCAGAACTTTCTTTCCAATGTGATAAATCGGTCTTTTCAGATAAGGTATCCTGTAGAACTTGACTCGCACATCCGGAAACATATGGAACGGATAAACTACCTCTAAAATTAATTTCTCTGAGATAGCTAGGCTCCGAATTTGTAGACTCAGGAACAAATAAAGCTTTGAACTTAAGAGGATCTAGGAAATCTTCCAAACTTGGATTTCTTTTCAGGCGTCTTATGAGTACTTTTTCAACGTCTGATTTAGATGAGGACGGTTCCAAGTTTACTGTTAACATAATTATTAGTTTAATTTAACATGACAAGACGGAATCCATCATTATCATTTCTTAACCTGTTTTTTACAACATACTAAAAGACATGCTTACCGGTACAATGAATAATAATTGCATTAAGAGAAACGAAGAGATCGATAACTTCCGTACATTTTTCGCTCGCTTCTAATAAACCACTTTTGATCAGATCTACCATTACAACTCCATGCACTGCGAATGTTTCTCCAGTAGTATCACATATCGACCAGGTAGCTGTAATAGGAATGATAACACTTGTGCGCAAAAATATATAAAAACAACAGTTAGTGAATAAATAATTTCATAAGTAAAAATTAATTACCTCTTGGCTCATGATCAGTAATAATTTTAATTAGTACTAAGTTATTCACGGAGTAAAGACGAGCCAATTGCAGGCCTCTCAACGATCCCAAGCTATTTGTTGAAAGATGCAGGCTATCACTATGCATGTTCCAGATACCAGTAGAACCCGTTGAAAATAAGACGAAGACCTTTAATAAGTCAATAATAAATGAACACAACACAACAACACACAGAGTTGCAAACACAAAATATCATTTAAATTCGAATACGCTACTAACCTTACTCTCTAACATCAAAATGGCACAGCTCCACAAAGGAAGGAAGATCTTGCGTGCCCGTTCGACTAAAATTTCTCGTTTGGTATTATCCACCTCCACAATTTTGAATAACTTGAGAATTCTAGTGTTTTGCTGGCATACAACGTAACTTCCAAATGTGCTGCAATGCAAATATTACATTTCTTTAAAAAAAATTCTAATTGTCAGATTTCAATAATTATTTCACTAAAGAATATATTTTTCTACCTTACTGCTCCATGAGTATTATTTTCAATCCATAAAGGAAAGTCCGGATTGCCAGCTCCCTTTAATTTAGTAGCATATTCCAACTCTTCTTTATCCAGTAACTTGCTACTAGGCGGAAATAAGTCCCTCATAGAATAAAAAGTCAATTGCTCAGGAATCTGAACAACAAGAAGTTGATAACACGGCAAGAAGTGTAGCGCTCTTATGACACATAAATCCGTCTCCACACAATCACATCTTCTTGAAGCCCACGTATCATGTAGAAATGAGTCCATAACATTCGAATTCGGACTGTAACTAAAAAAATAAAAACGAAACTTTATTATCTCACTGCATCCTGCATCCAGATTTTAGAATGTATGTACTCCCACAAAAATATTCCGTCTGTTACTTACGCATACAAGAAATTTTGCAGCTTGAGCGAATATTTACTGTAGAGGTATGATCTTTCGAATTCTGCCAAGAGACAAAGCTCCTTGTTTTGAAGCGGTGGAGGGATTCTGGAACGGAGCTGGATAACACCCTCATCAGACACTCGTTTATAGATTTTATCCACCCTTTTCCGTAAAACGTTATCCGAGATTATCCCATCCCACTCTTTGCATACTTCCGTCAGTGTCTTTTTCAAATTCTTGGAATCCATATAGTTGAAGATTTGCTGTTTTATTTCTGTCGGCAGATATTCAAATTCCATAGCTAGGTCCCCTCTTCTTCTTCCTGACTTCCCAACCAAACACGCTTCTCTCTGCAGCGTTCTCGTCCGGTAATGCCGGCCACGCGGTCCGTCCCTTCCTGCACTACATAAAATATATTTCAAACTCTAAATAATTAAACTAAGCTCCTCCTGTCCAGTGTTGCTTTTCAAAACCTAATCTAACCTTTTCCAGTATTTTAAAGAAATTCTAAATGTGAATTTACCAAGAATAATAAATAGGTTTGGTTTGTAAAATGGACCAGGCACCAGACCAGGAGGAGGCTCTCTTTTTCGGCTTTATTTCAGATATTTTGTTTACTGATTGATATGTCGAGAGCTACCTAAGTACTTACCTAGGGAAAGTTGGCGGCTTCTCCTGCTTGAATTCGTTTTAGTCGATTTTTTATAAATTCTTGTGAGAAATAGGAATGAAAAAGAGTACGAGACACGAGAGGTTTCTTGCTAGAAAAAGAGATAGATTTGGCAAGAAAAGGCTCTCAGTCTTGGTGGTAGTTAGATTTAGATTCGGTAGTAGAATTGTAAGATATTTTATTTTAAGTAAGTTTAGTTTTTAGCACTGATTCTGCGATTTAACTGAGGTAGTTGTTGTAGTTGGAAATATTAACTAAAAATGGAGCAAGTGACGGCAGGAAAGCCTCTATCAACGAGGCCCGAAAGTTGCGAAGG